>ABLG01000636.1:0-50700 GCA_000172435.1 Meloidogyne hapla
AGAGAAATTTTTTCTTGAGGCTTTTGGGAGGCTATTGAGGCTTTTTGAAGGCTTTTTTACCTATAAACAGAATATTTGAGAAGTTGGTGGAGGTCTGTAATGAATTATTTGGAAGCCTTTGGAGAGGGACGAATGAGAGAAGGAAAGGGGAAAAGTGGGAGGTGCTTATAAGTTGAATATTTTATTAGAAAGGAATTGAGGGAAAGAATATTGTTTTAGAATTCATGAAGAGAATAGAGGGGACAATGTGAAAATGAGAAAATAAAAATTTCATTTCATGTAAAATATTTGTAATTTTAATTTTTGGGATGAATTGTCTTCTTTTTTAAAACACTCGTAAATTTTATTTGATCTCCTCAAAGTAGAACATAATTCTCATAGCACCCACCATACCTCTATTGCGAAGAAAATAAAAATTTTTTTCTTGACATATGTACCTATCACTTTAATAAACATAATTAAATATAATCAAAATGATATTTTTTTCTTTATTTTCATATTTTTTTTATTTATTATGGTTATTTTTCAAAGTTTATCTGACGATTTTCCATAATTCTTCTACAGTAATTATTTAATATTTTTAGATTTATTTCAACAAAAATTTTTTTCTCTCATTTATTACTTTAAATTCACTATTAAAATAAATTTTGTTTGCTTCAGTCGAGAGAGAACCCATCTGCCCTATCGCCAAGTGATGGTGTGGGAGCTTATAAATATTGCATGGCTTTTGACTATTTCCTACAACTAAGCGACAACAAAAATGCCAGAAAAGCCTTCAGTTTTAGTTAATTCATTATTCTCACATCCAACGCATTACCAGCATAAATAGAAAAAAACCACCGTTTCCTCATTACAGCTATAGAAATCCGGCTGTATTTAAAAGGTTCATTTACGACTGTAAATAGTGTTAAAATTGAGATAGGGAAGAATAAAGTTTTGTTTTATTAAAAAAATAAACTTAACTGTATAAAAATAAAATTAATATTAAGTAAAATTAATTAAACGTGACAGTAAAGAAAGTAAATTTAACTGTACAGAATATATAACTTAAATTTATTTACTCTACTAAAAGGAATACAAAAATAAACTTAAAATAAAAGAAAATAAACTTGAAAATGGACAGTAAATAAACAATAAATAAACTTGACCATACAGAAAAAACTGTTTAACTATTAATAAACCTGACAGTACAAACTTGTAATTTACAAATTGAATTTAAAACTTGAAAATAAAAACAACTTGAATTTACTTTTGTAATTGTATTTACAAAATCTTTGCAATATTTAAAACTTTTTTTTATTTATTTAATTTTTCTCTCATCATTCTACAGTAACCCAACCAAGTCTCCTTTACATCACTTAAACAGATTGCACCTGCTATCGAGGAGAGACACCTGTTAACTTCTTAGATTAACGGCAGGCACGCAATTCAGGCATGAAAAAAGTTTATTAAAATTATTTTTTTAATAATTTTACAGATGAAAATTTAAAAAAAATCAAAACTTCGGCAAAATTAATTAAAATTAATTTTCGGCATAATTTTGAAATTTAAAACCAAAAATAAAAAATAAAAGAAATAAATAAAATAAATTTTTCTGTTTGAATTTAATTAGTAGACAGAACAGCCGATATGTTTAATGTAAATATTTGTTTAAATAAATAAATTTTTTTTATAATTTTAAAAAAGCTTTGGTAAATCTATTTTTATTTATAATTTAATTAATTTAATTTAAATAGAAATTTTATTTAATTTTATTAATCTTTTGAATGTGTTCTTGGAAGATCATAACCAGAGCTGTTTCGAAATTTCGATTTTCAACTTTCGAGGTTTTTTTTCGATTTTCGATATTTTTGAGATTTTTTCGATTTTCGATTTACGATTTCGAACATTTTTTTGTTTCGAAACAGCTCTGGTCATACCTAAATTCGTACTAATTTTACCCCCAAAATTCCAAGCACTGGATGATTAATCTGTTTAATGATTAAGTTTAATGATTAATCTGTTTAATTAAAATTATCTTTGTATTTTTTATTTTAATTTTATAAAATTAGCCACAAAAAAGCTAAAAGTCATCCAATTTTGATTATTATTATTTTTATTAGCTCCCAAATCCTTTATTATTTTGAGTAAAAGAGACCATTCTAACGGAAAAATTCATTTACGGCTGGAAGAGACACAACAATTTCCAACACAAAAAGTCACAAAAATATTATTCATTGTCTCTTCTATAGGACCCAAAACAATTGAAAAATATGAAAAAAGGTTGTTGTTGACAAGCATGAACTCAAAACAAAAAAAATTGAGGAAAATAAAGCTAATGGAAAGCTAGAGGACAATAGACAAGAGATTTTGGTATTATGAAAAAAAAGAATGAAAAAGGATGACTTTGGCACTAAAAATGGTGATGAATTGAATTTTCGAGTTGATAAATTTGAGGTTTTGAGGGATTAATATTTTTTATAGGAAGTGAATTATTATTAAAATTAAGGGGATTTTCGATGGATTTTTGTTAAATTATAATTATTTAAATTTAATTATTCTAAATTATTTTTAAAATCATTAAATTAATTTTTAAATAAAATTAATATTTTTTTAATAATTTTAAATATTAAATTAATTTTTTTAATGTCTTAATGATCGTTTGTTAACGGAGACATCCTGCGCGGGATTTTTAATATGAAGAAATTTTTCTTAGGCATTTTTATAAAATTTTTCAAAATTGTTTTTAATTGCTTCATCCTAACGTGCATTAGACGAATTAATTTATTTTTAAATTATTTCTCAAATTTTTTTTAAATTATTTAAAATCAACATAAAATAAGAGGCATATATCCTCTATATCCTCCTAAATCCTTTTTAAAATTAACACCTATTTTTAATAAAAACGAAATTTTATTGACGTTAATAAATATTTAAAATTTAAAAACAAACAATTTAATTGTACTATTAATTTTTTTTAAATTTTTTATAAACATTCCTAATGGTTGTTATTTGTTTTTAATTGTAATTATTTTTAAATAATTATTTAAAAATATTATTAAATAAGCCAAGTTAATTATTTATTAAAATAGAGGATAAAAGGCAAAAATATTTTAAATAAATGGTCTCATTTAAATAAAAATAATATAAAAAAATAATAATTTTTACTAAAAAATATTTAAAATATAAACAAATTATTATTAAAATATTTATAGTTTATTAATACTTTAATATTAATTAAAATACACCTGGGAATTAATTAAAAAGGCAATATTTAAGTAAAGTTTTGAGTATTCATCAAGTTTTTTTATTTAAAAAAAAATTTTTTTTTAATAACGTCAATAATTAAAAAAAATATATAATAAGTTTTATATATCGTTTAAATAAAAATGTCTAATATTACTATCGACAATGATCTTTCAAGTTGGTGGAAAATAGAAAATACGTTCTTTTCTACAAAAGGTAATACAATAATAAATAATACAATAATAATAAAATAAACTTGAACATACAAAAGAACAAAGTTAATAAATAAACTTGAAATTAAACTTGAATTAATTCAAGTTTTTAAAAATTAAACTTGAATTTTTTGATTTAGAATAAACTTGAAAATACGTTAAATAAATAAACTTAAAACTTGAAAATAAAATTAAACCTTATTTGCACTTTTGTACTTTTGTATTTTATTTTTAATTTTGTATTTTTTAGACGGTGTTCGTTTAGTTTACGGACTCGTTGACAGTTCCGTTCTGATTTTTGGAATTTCCCTAAACTCACTTTTGTTCTATCTAATACAAACAAAGACTGTAGCAATTATGCTACCTTACAAAAAGCTTTTGTTGATGAGTTGTCTGATGGATTGGATTGTTGGTTTTTGGACTTTTATTGTTCAACCTGTAAAATTATATTTTTAAAAATTTTATTAATAATTTTCTGATAGATTCCATGTGGAGATCATGGTTATAGAACAGTTCTGATGAATGGATATTTTAGAAAATCTTCTCAACCGATACGCTATGCTGTTTATCTTATTTGGATACAAATGATGGTAAATTTTATTAAACTTCGGACTAGAAAGTAGGCTGGAAGGAACATGTTCCCTTTGGACTAGGAAGTAGGCTGGAAGGAACATGTTCCCTTCAGACTAGAAAGTAGGCTGGAGAGAACATGTTCCCTTCGGAGTTGAAGGATGCTGGACGGAACATGTTCCCCTCTGATTATAGTTTAAATTAATTAAAAAAGATTCTAAAATTGAATTAAGACAATTTATTAAAGCATTTCTTCCTTGTAACGACAATGTCTCAGTACGTATATCGCTTTTGCATACTCTGCCGTAATGGGGAGTTTTATTTTTAAATAAATATTTAAATTTTGTTTTTTTGGCTAGTAAATGGAAACATTCTTAAGCTTCTTCGGTTAAATACAAGAGCCCCACTGATATAAGAGACCAACTATAGGATGGAGAAGATATTTATTGGATAGGAGGAACACTCATTAGACGGGCTCTAATAGTGTTAGTTATAAATTAAATGAAATGCTGCAGTTCTATTAGAGAGAATCAACTGACAATTAATTACCTTCCATTTAAGGCATAATGTCAAATACAATATTCTTTTCCCTCGTTTTTGCCCAACTCTTTTTGAATGGGGCACATGCTGTACTGCTTGCGTGGGCTGATTATCCACGAGCTAATGAATTTGTTCAAATGCAGGAACTAGCTAAAATGATGGCTAGTGAGTCTGGATTGACTGATATTAGCTTTGTTTCGTTTGTTAATACGGTGAATAATTTTAACTCTGGAAAATTCAGAATACAGTATCCGTGGATGGAAACCCCCTGACATACTCCCCCCTCTGTCTGTCCTCATGATATTTAATTTATAGGCTAGAAATTAGTGTTTAGATCCTATTAGGTTGTCAACGACAACATTATGATTATTTAAATTAAGAAACATTATTTTAATTTCCAGTCTGAGCCTCGCTGGCTTATCCATCTGGCAGTAATGATTACCTTGACAATATGTTTCTACATAGTTATTGTTATTTGCGTAATTCGCATTCGCAAAGCAGTGTCATTAATGACGTCAAAACTGCGTGATTATAATACACAAATTTCAGCTGCTCTTTTGTTTCAAGTAAACAAAAAAATAAAAAAAATATTTTTTTTTTATTTTTTTGAAAATTAAGGCAATTTTGCCAACTTTCGAAATTGCTGCTTGGTGTATCCAAATATTCTTGCCAATGTTTATGGCAGACCAAAGCACTGTTATGTATATTGTATTTTCTGATATTGCTATTCATTTGGTACCCGTGTTGAATCCTATAGGGACTATTCTGTTGGTTGCCCCCTATCGGCATGTTTTTTTAAATTTTAGATTAATAGATTGTGGAGATCCATAGAGTTTAAGTCGTGAAAGAGTCTCAGAAAGTCGAATCCCATTATAAGTCGTGATATAACTCCACAACGGGTATAAGTGCTAGAATCCTCGATTAGGATTGTAAAGTTTTTGATTATTAAGTTGGAAGGGGAAATTTGGGAGAAAATTTAAATGGGAGAATGTGTTCATCTACTTCTACCTATATCCTCCATGTGCTCTCAAATAAAAAATTTATAAAAAAAATTTTACAGTCGTGCAGTGTTAAACCCACTGAAAGGTATCAATACAACCATTATTCGCAGCGTTACGGCAATTCGATCCCATCACAACCGAGTATCGACAACTGTGGCTGCTGGTCCTCAAATGAATAATATTCAAGAAATCCCTCAAAATATTCAACCAGAAATGGTTGAATAATTAAAAACAAAAATTTTTGAAGGAAAAAAGAAATTAATGATTATTTGATAAAATTTAATAATATTTTTTAAAATTCCTTCTTGGTCTCTAAACTCCTTAAATTTAATAAAAGTACACAGAAATATTTTTATAAAAAATTAAAATCGGAAGAAAAATTTGCAAATTCAATTAATACATCACCTGTTTACATTTCTTAAAATCACAAAATTTAATTTATGTTTAAATTTAATTGGCACTTTCAAAGTTCAGTTATATTTTTCAGAATTAAATTAATCTTTATAAAACAAAGGGATTTTTAATTTATTGGGTAAATGTTTAATATTAAGTGTACCTAATAATTTAATAACATTTTAAAAAATGAAAGTAAATATTATAATTAAATTTATTTATGTCAAGTTAATTGTGGCACTGAAGTTAATATTTCGTGCCTCATTGTTTATATGGCAAGAAATAATATTATTATTTAAATATTGGAAGTTTAATTATGAAAGAACATTCTATTATACACCTTAATGTATTTGCTACAAAATTCCGGAAAGGAAATATAAGTATTATGTCTTCCGGAAGATAATAATTATTTTATATTTCATGAAAATTCCTGAAAACTTATTACTAATATTAAAATTTTCCTAAAGTTATTTCTTCCGGAAAATAACCATCACCAATCTATATTATTATAGACATTATTTTTCTAGAAATTTCTTTTAAGTATTTCCGGAAAGATGCGTATTCCGGAAGAGTAATATAGGAAGCATTTATTTGAACTAAATTCATATATGTATAAAAAATTAAAAAATATTTCAATAGATTTTTAAAATTAAAAATAATGTCTGATACTAATGGTTCTAATCCAACGATTATATTTCCATTTCCGGATCCGCTTGTGTACACTGAATATGCACAGAACTGGATTACTTTGATTTCTCATCTTATTACGGTAAATTTTTAAAAATCAAATGAAGGGAAGGGAATAATTTTTTAATAATATTAAAATAATCAAAATTAAGATATCAACAATGAGTACTATCCTAATTGCTATAAAATTCGGCAAAGGTTTAAGAATTAAAGAACTCTCCCCAGGATTACGTCTCTTTTTCTGCTCTCACGTGATATTTTCAGTTCTTGGTATTCCTTATCAGATATATCGAATATTATTTTGGATCAGTCCAAAGGATGAAACAGTTGCTAATAATTTTGGAAATAAATATTCTCCATATGTAAATAATTTAAATTTAATTTTAATCTGAAAAAATTTCAGCTTCTTTTCTGGCTTTCAATGCCTGAATTTGTTTTTTATGGAGCTATTCCGTCAGCTGTTTTGCTCTTAACAATAGAGCGTTGTATTGCACTTAAAATTAGTTTTACTTGGGTGAGCAAAGTATATCCAGGGATTAGTTTTGTAATTTTTATGGCAATTGTTGGGGTTAATATGATTGGACATTTACTAGAACTTCCTTTGTTTGATGACAATCCGGAATTGAGTAAGTTAATTTTAAATGGGTATAGCATGAGATTTAATATTCAACTTTTTTATAAGTAATATAAATTTTCCGGATATATCCTCATAAAATTAATAATTCAATAAACCTTCTATAGTTTGAATATTTTCCGGAGTTTTATATACTATTAATTTTTCTGGAAAACTTTCTATGGTGTAAATATATTCCGGAAACCTTTCTATTGTTTAAATATATTCCGGAAAACCTTTCTATTGTTTAAATATATTCCGGAAAGTTTTATATTCTTAAACAATAAGAAAACCGGAAATATAATATTAATTCCGGAAATTAATATTAGTATATTTAAAAATATAATGGACATAGTTTTCCGGAAAATTGTATATTCCGGAAAGTTTACACTCATAGCTACATTTTTATAGAGTATTAAAATTACGTATTAATTAATAAATATAATACAGTACCCATATGTGAAACAGCAAGTTGTACAACTACAAATTGGCGTTTATATTTTCAACTTACCTCAAGAATTGTTTTGAGTAGTGCTAATGTTGTTATGTCTATTTTATTTTTATTATTATTGCGACAGACGGGTGCAGCCAAAAAATTAGTAAAAAAAATTAAATTAAAATTAATAAAATTATATTAATTTAGAAAAATCGAGTAATTTTATTTACTCTTTTTGTTGAATTTGCTCTTGGAGTAGTGCCCACATTTACTGCAATAATTTTTAATAAAGTAAGAAAATGATTAAATTTAACAATAAAAATTTTGTAATAGGGTAACTAGAAGGGAATTTGAGGAAAAATAAGGAAACTTAAGATTTTTGGGCCAAATTGTCTTAATTCTTCATTTATGAAAAAAATCTTTTCGCCATGAAAAAGAGTTGGATATTAACTTCAATCATTTACTTTTAGTTCCCTCTCCGAGTTCCTCTCTTCAATTTTTTATTTTTGATTATTAAGAGAACATGTTCCCTTTGGACTAGGAAGTAGGCTGGAAGGGAACATGTTCCCTTTGGACTAGGAAGTAGGCTGGAAGGAACATGTTCCCTTTGGACTAGGAAGTAGGCTGGAAGGAACATGTTCCCTTCGAACTAATAAGTAGGCTGGAAGGAACATGTTCCCTTTGGACTAGGAAGTAGGCTGGAAGGAACATGTTCCCTTTGGACTAGGAAGTAGGCTGGAAGGAACATGTTCCCTTTGGACTAGGAAGTAGGCTGGAAGGAACATGTTCCCTTCGAACTAATAAGTAGGCTGGAAGGAACATGTTCCCTTTGGACTAGGAAGTAGGCTGGAAGGAACATGTTCCCTTTGGACTAGGAAGTAGGCTGGAAGGAACATGTTCCCTTTGGACTAGGAAGTAGGCTGGAAGGAACATGTTCCCTTCGAACTAATAAGTAGGCTGGAAGGAACATGTTCCCTTTGGACTAGGAAGTAGGCTGGAAGGAACATGTTCCCTTCGAACTAATAAGTAGGCTGGAAGGAACATGTTCCCTTTGGACTAGGAAGTAGGCTGGAAGGAACATGTTCCCTTTGGACTAGGAAGTAGGCTGGAGGAACATGAATAATAATTTTATAAAAATTGTAAATTGTAAATTTGAAATTAATTTTTAATTAAATAATTTTCAAGTACACAACTTTGTATATTGGTGGTGTTCCTAATTCTGGAGAGAAAGGAGAGTTAATGATATTAATCACTGCTATAGACTCTGCTTTGTGTGGAATATTATATATGGCACTTTTGCTTAAATGCCATTCTTCCCATACAGTTGTTTCGACTGTCGGAGGGAAAAATATTGAAATGAAGGCTAGAAATGAGGGTTTAAAGACAAGTATTCAACGAGGACCTTTAATGAATAATAATTTTATTAATGAAAAACAAAATTAGAAATTAATTTTTAAATATAGATCTTGCCATTTTTAATATTATTAAATCATTTTTTGGGTTTTGGTAAAAGAATACACCAAATTTTTTAAACCTTTTTATTTTAAATTTTAGAAATGGTGGGATAAATTGTATATGTATAGAGGATAGGGTTGTTCCCCGACGGGGGGGGGACGGGGAAAATTTAAATTACCTTATTACAAAATCTAACGGGGACGGGGGAGAGATAATAAAGGAGAGAAAAAAGTCAGAAAAAAAGGAAGACAAAATCAATTTTGTTTAGACGGGGGGGGGGGGGGAAATTTTCAATCTCAAATTCCCCGAACTTTCGAGGACGGGGTACGTACAATCCTAATAGAGGATACTTAGTGGATACTTTAACTAGAGTTGAGTGGGATCGGGATTGTCTAAAATTGGGAAACTGGAATCGGGATTTTCCAATTTTTTTCAATCCAGAATCCTGATCGGAATTTTCACTAAAATTCTTAAAAAATCAAAAATTTCACTAGAAATATTAAAAATCTTATTTTTGTTTATAAAACTTCCAAAATTTTGGAGTTTTACTGAGCCAATGGCGAGAAAATGCAATGTCCAAATCAAAGAATTAATTAAATTTTTAAAATTAGAGAATAAAATTGTAAAATATTTAAAAAAATATCTTATAAGTTAAAGCATTGGGAGTGTAAAATGAAAAAAGCGGGATCGGGATTTGAGAGCTAATCCTGATCAAGACAGGGATCGGGATCAGAAAAAACCAGTATCAGCAACAACCAGATCGGGGTTCAAAAAAATCGGGATAATCCCAACTCTATATTTAAAAGACAGATTGTTTTATTAAGTCAAACCAAAATGGAAATGCTTTATTTATACAGCATTTATATTTAATAATCTTTGATAAAATAAATTTTTCTGGATGGTTGTTTAAAACAAAAAAATCTTTTGTTGGGTAGAGGATTTGAAGATAAATTTTTAAAATTTCTTCTGTATACCTAAACCGAGTTTCCGTTTTTAAATTTATCTTTTAAAAAATAAACAAAAAGAAATCCACGTCTTTTTAATCATACTTCATTAAAATTTTTTTTTAATTTTTAGACAACCATCCTTGAAAATTTTATTTTAAAAATTATTCAATATATGCTGTATAAATAATTAAAACATTTTTTAAAATTTCTTGGCTAATTTTTTAAATAATTTGACTGTATATATAAATCACACACAAAATACCTCAATATATCCTTTAATCCAATCATTCCTTTAATTTTAAATAAAAATGTTTAAAAATTCATTTATATTTTACTCTACAATATTAATTTTATTTTTTGTATTATCTAATGAATTTGTTGAGATTTATGGCAAAATATCTGACCATTGGTGTGTTTGGCTTATAAAATCGTGCAATAAAGATCAACGATGTTGTTACAGCAATAAGAGAGGAGACTAGTAAATAAAATTAAATTATTTTATTAAATGTAACAATAGTGGGGTCTTTACCTTAATAGAATTTTATTAAAAAAATTCTTTAGAAGTAAAAAAATTTTTTTTCTTAATTTTTGACAAGATATAAATAATAAGTACATATAATAGTTAATTTTATAAAAATTAAAAAAATATTATTTTAATAATATTTTTTTAATTTAATCAAATCATTTATTTAATCAAAAATTTATTATAAAATTAAAAAAAAAACCCAACAATGCACAAATTTGGCACTTACTACAAGTGGTTGTCTGTATGTTAATTATTTAATTTTATTAAAAATTATTTTTATAATTTAAATTATTTTAGTTGATGTGAGGTGGCTAAGTGTGAAATAAATGTCAATATTCTGATTTAATAAAAACATTAATGTAAACTTACTGAAAAATAATTTTTTCGATTTTATCGTAAACCTTCCCATTAATAATATCTGAAATTGTTAACTCTCAGTTTTTTTTTCATATTTTTCATTCTGGATTCATAAATAAATTCTTTATCATAAAGTATTTTGGTAGTAATAAATTATTTCCTCTAATAGACCGATATGTCGTTTTATTTTTTAATGTACTGTAGAGGGTATAATAGAGGTTGTCGTTCAAATAGAGAGTGTCTTTTATTAGCAACAATACGGTAACATCTGTGAGAGTTTCGATCAAGGCTAAATCCTTAAATTCTTGGGGCCATGATCATAAACCGAGAATGTGATGAGAAAAAATGAGAAAAAAAACTTATTAAAAAGTTATTCTTAATAATAGATACAAAGAAAATTTGAACAGTACGGGTTGATTTTAGGAGATATTAAACTTATTTTTATTTAAAAAAATCAACCGATCTATGACTCAGTTTGATAATAAAAATTATTAAATTTTCCTAAAAGATCATAACAACAAACAACAAAAAATGACAAAGTTTAATTTATTTTTACTTTCATAGCTTAGTAAACAAACAATAAAAAATAAAAAATATTCATAAAACTCAAACATATTTTAAAAAAAAATGTGAGTCATAAAAGAAAGTTTTACCTCTTTTGTTATATTTTTGTGTTCAAAAAACGTGGAAATTGTTTAAATAAATATTTAAAGCCTAAAATGATTAATAGAGGAATTTTTAGTATTTTAGTGATTTTTAGTGATTTTTAGATTTTTTAAATTTTTTCAAACTATATTTGAGGGTATTTAAACTCGGACTGAAAATTAGTTTGATAAGAACCATTTGACTTTAAATAAAATTAAAAACCCTTAAAATAACCAAAAATCATTCCAAAAATGTTAAAAAACTTTATTTCATTTTTAATCCTTGTGATTTTTATTCAAGAGAATTTTGGTGGATCTATGGGGTATGGCCAAGAAATTAATAATCAACCATTTGGATACACTCCTGACGGATTAGGAGGTGAAGGCTATGGAAGAGAAGGAAATAATGGAGGATATGAAGATAGATTTAGAGGAGGAGGATTTGGAAGAGGAACAGGTGAAGGAGAAAGAAGTGGATTTAATGGAGGATTTGGAAATGGAGGACAATTAGGAGATGGAGGATTTCTTGGAGGAAGACAACAAGAAGAAAATGATGAAAATGAAGGCGGACGATTAGGAATAGAAGAATTCCAAGGAGGAGAACGATTTAAAAGAGGCTTTTTAGGAGGACGTAGAAGCGAAGGAATTGAAGGAGAACTTAATGGAGGTCCTAATGGAGGAGGACTTAATGCAGGAGGAGAAAGTTTGGAAGGACAAGGAAGAGGTTTTCCAAGAGCATTTCAAAGAGGAGAAGGACAAAGAGGAGAAATCCCATCGGGCGGAAGGCCTCAAAGAAGTGCTGGATTTGGACATTATGGCCATCACCAACACCATGGGCATCATGGGCATCATACTAAATCAAGTACCCCAACTACTACCACAACTAATTGAAATTGAAATTGAAAGAATGGAAAGAAATAAAAATTAATAAATTTAAAATTCACATTTTGATGAATAAATAATAAATAAAAATATTTTGTGAATAAATAAATAAATTTAATAAAATTAAATTTTATTAAATTTATTTAATTTTAATTATTTCCGGTTTTATGAATAATTTATTTAAATAAGTTTGTTTCAAGTTTTATTAAATTTAAATAAAATTAAATTTGAAACATTTGTTTCTAAATATTTTTTAAAAATTTCCAGACTATTTAAATAAATTTAAATAATATTTTTTTGTACTTTTGTTTTTAAATAATATTTTTTTAATTAAACAAATATTTTTAAAAATAATATACAGACAGAATTAATAAATATTTACTTTAATTAATGGTGTTATAAAAAGGCTGAAGGATGAAAAAATTTTCAAATACCTAGATTTGTTAATAAAAATTATTAATTTATTTAAAATGTATTTTTTAAATCGTTTTTTCATTGTGTTAGTTATCGTCGAGATAGCAATTAAGACAAAGCTTATAGAACCAGGTAATCAATTTAAATAGAGTAGTTACAGGAAGGGATCAAATACGGTTAAACTTTCCGAAGAGACATGTTCCCTCCAGCCTACTCCCTATCCGTAGGGAACATGTTCTCTCCAGCCTACTTTCTATCCGAAGGGAACATGTTCCTTCCAGACTACCTCTTAGTTCGAAGTGCCTCAGTTTTATTTTAAAGATACAATGATATAAAACAAATTTAAAAATTATTTTATTAAAGTACATGCATTATCGGCTAGTGAGCAAAAATTTCTTGAAGACAGACACAATTTACGCCGTTCCCAACTGGCGAATGGCCAGTCTCAGAATAAAACTGGAATGATGCCTACAGCCAAAAATATTTGGACAATGGTTTAGGAATTAAAGAAATTTTAATTTTTTAATTTTAATTAGAAATATGATGCATCTTTAGAAGCCAGTGCCCAATCATGGACAAGTCAATGTACCTTAACCCATTCTGGAAGTCCAAATGGGGAGAATGGTTGTTTTATTGGTAATAATGAAACTAATGGTAAAAAATTTGATTATTTCTTTTGGTAATTGAAAAATAATGATGTTTAAGTGATAACGGCCCTATCAACTTGTTGTGACGCTTGGTGGGCAGAACTTGTAAATAATGGTGCTCCTAGTGATTTAGTAGTGACAAGCTCCAATTGGTATCCAACAGGGCATTGGAGCCAAGTGAATAAAATTTTTTTAAATATCCCTTCGGACTAGGAAGTAGGCAGGAAGGAACATGCCCCAAAGTAGGCTGGAGGGAACATGTTCCCTTCGGCCTATAAAGTAGGCTGGAAGGAACATGTTACCTTCGGACCAACAAATATTTTGTCACTTCAATAACATTCTAATCATAATATAAAACAATTAAGATGGCTTGGGCAAATACTTTAAAAGTTGGTTGTGGCCTCGCATATTGTCCTAGCAGTCCCTACAAAACTCATATTTTCTGTCAATATAGTCCACCGTAAGTTTTAAATTTATATAGTCCACCGCTAAAAAATCCTATTTAGTGGCAATTATATGAACCAAAAAATTTATGAGCCTGGACCAGTTTGCAGTGGCTGCAATATTGTAAATGGATGGTATCAGTGCCAATATGGACTTTGTATTTGAAATTAATTGATAATTATAGATATTAATCAGTTATTTAGATAGATATACTTATACTTGTTTGATATATTTAACAAACATTTTTAAGAAGAGGATAAAAAATTAGATTTTTTGTTTATAAAATAATCATCAATATGGCAGTCTAAATTAGCTACATTCTTGTAGAAAATTTTTTAACAATAAATATGTCCTTCAATAAATAATCCATATTCCTCTTTATTTTTCTTTAAAAATAATTTTTATCCTGAATTTTTAATCAAAAATGCCTAAAAAATTAAATATTCCTCTTTTCTCTTTATTTCCTTTAATTTTAATTATTTATCAAATTAATTGTTATATTCTCGATTCGACACAATGGATTGCCCCTTTTAATAAAAGGGAATGTTATGTGTTGATAATAATGAACAATGGAATATGAGAGAAGGAGAAAATCCTTTAGTATGTAAATTTAATAAGTTAACTCTCTATATAGTGGACTCAAATTAATGTAACTAAAGGGTCTTATCCTATAATGAAGTAGGCTGTAGGAATGCCCCATTCGAACAAGAAAGTAGGGTGGAGAGAACATGTTCCCTTTGGACTAGGAAGAAGGCTGGAGAGAACATGTTCCATTCGGACCAGAAATTAGGCTGGAGAGAAAAAATTCCCTTCGGACTTATGTAGGCTGGAAGGAACATGTTCCCTTCGGACTATAATGTAGGCTGGAGTGTACAATAAAAATAGAAACATTTTTAGGTGAACAATCTAAGCAGGCATTATATAATGTGCAATCCAAATTACAAAATTGTTTTAAAAACTAAGAAATACGAAGGACTTGTTTGGTTAATGCAGTCATTAGCTTTCTGTAGCATTCTCGAATCTACACAGAAGAAGCTTCCTTATGGAGGGCGTTATGGAGGGCGTTAACTTAAAGAGATAAAAAATAAAATAAATTTCATTTTTTGATAAATAAATAATATTTTTTGAATAAAATAAATTTAATAAAACAAAGTTTATTTAAATTTTATTTAAATTTAATATTAAGTTTATTTCCGGTTTTATGAATAATTTATTTAAACATGTTTTCAAGTTTTGTTAAATTTAAATAAAATAAACATGAAACATTTATTTTTTCTAAATATTTTTAAAAATTTCCAGACATTTAAATTTTAAATAATATTTTTATTTTTTTGTACTTTTGTTTTAAATAATATTAAAAAAATAATATCCAGACAGTTTATTTAATATTTGCATTTAATTAATTAATTTGACTATAAAAGGAGAGATAAAATAAATTTTTAAACCAAACCCAAAATTTAATAAAAATATACTAATAAATCAGAAAATTTATTAAATAGTCAATAAGCGCAATTTTAATTTAAAATAAAAAATTTATCAAGAATGAATTTTTTTAAATGTTTTTTGTTTATTGTTCTGATAGATGTTGCATACAAGGGTAATTTTAAATTTTAAGTGAAAAAACTAGGCTGAAGAAAAATGTCACCAACACTAGAAAGTAGGCTGGAGGGAACATGTTCCCTTTGCACTAGTAGAAAGTAGGCTGGAAGGAACATGTTCCCTACGCACCATAAGTAGGCCGGAAGGAACATGTTACCATAAGTAGGCCGGAAGGACATGTTCCCTTCGCACCATAAGTAGGCCGGAAGGATCATGTGTATTTTGTAATTTTTTTAAAAAGGTCTAATTAGTTTCTTTATTCTTAAAAGTTTTTGGCGTTAATTAGAATAATAATTTTTACAAAAGTTTTATTTCTATTTAAAGTACATGCATTATCTGATGTAAATCGAAAATTTGTTCTGGACCGACACAATTGGCGTCGATCTCAATGTGCAAATGGACAGACACAAAATAAAACGGGAATGTTGCCGACAGCCAAAAACATGTTTACAATGGTTGGAGGAATTTTTAAAATTTTTAGACAATTTTATAAAAATTTTCTTTAAGTTTTATGATCAAACAGTTGAGACTGATGCCCAAAATTGGGCAAATAATTGCACATTTAGCCACTCTGCTTGGCATGGAAATGGAGAGAATATTTGTACATTGAGTTATATAGAAACCTATGGTAGGCTTAAAAATATTTTTGAAAATAGAATTTTAACATTAAAAATAGTGGCCAAGGCTTTTGATATATGCTGTGATGCGTGGTGGAATGAAGCAGCGACTTATGGTGTTCCAAGCGATTTAGTTCTAACAGAAACAAATTGGTATCCAACAGGGCATTTTAGTCAGGCAATTTTTAAAAAAAATTCAGATTGTAGGGAAAATATAGGAAGGAAGGAAAATGTTCCGTTCGCACTAGGAAGTAGGCTGAAAGGAACATGTTTCGTTCGCACAAGGAAATAGGCTGAAGGGAACATGTTCCGTTCGCACTAGGAAGTAGGCTGAAAGGAAATGTTCCTTTCGCACGAGGAAGTAGGCTTGAGAAAACATGTTCCGTTCGCATTAGTAAGTAGGCTGTAGGGAACATTTTATGTAATAAGGGAGCATCTCCGTATAATACATTATAATTCTAGATGGCATGGTGGAATACAAATAAACTTGGATGTGGACTTGCTTACTGCTCAGGAAGGACTTATATTGTTTGCCAATATAATCCACCGTATATTAAAAGTTTAAAATTAATTTAATTATAATTCAGTGGAAATTACATGGGCCAGAAAATTTATGAGTCTGGAGCAGTTTGTAGTGGTTGTCCTAACCCAAATGATGGAAATTTTCATTGTCAATATGGGCTTTGTATTTAGAGGCACATAGAAAATATGAGAGATATTAATATTTTTTAGATAGATTTAATTTTTAGATATACAGCCACCCCTTTGTAGCAAACTTCCTTTATAACCATATAATGAACTCTCCATATAATGGACTCTCCATATAGTAAAATCCCTCTTTATTTGACTTATATTGAAATTCTACATATAGTGGACTTTCTAAAATGAACTCTTCCCACGGTCCTTTCGTGTTCACTATAGTGGGAGTTGATTTATGCAGCAAATGCTTTATCAAGTACACTTTACCTATTAATTACCCTCACTAGGGATATGCTGAAAAATAACCCCTCTGTTGCCCCTTTGTTACCCACGGTAATAATTAGGGCAAATACGGTATGTAATATATAGAATATTAATAGTATAGATAAATAAATATATCTGTATAATATTTGATAAATAAAAATTTTTAAGAAGGAAAAATATTATTTTTTGTCTATAAAATGATCATTATATTGGCAGTCTAAATTAGCTACAATTCTTATAAAATAATTTTGGGTCTCCTCACATTTTTATTATTTTTTAACCATAAATATGTCCTTCAATAAATAATATTCTTCTTTATTTTTCTTTATAAATAAAATTTCTTCTGAATTTTTAAAAATAAATATTTCCAATAAAATGCCTAAAAAATTAAATATTCCCCTTTTAACTTTATTCATCTTAATTTTAATTCATTGCCAAATTAATTGTTATATTCTCGATTCGACCCAATGGATTGCCCCTTTTAATAAAACTTCAAGATTGAGAATGTTATGTGTTGATAATAATGAACAATGGATTATGAGAGAAGGAGAAAATCCTTTAGTATGTAAATTATTTAATTTGACTCTCTATATAATGGACACAAATTTGAGCAAATAATGGGCCTTATCCTATAAGTAAGTAGGCTGGAGAGAACATGTTCCCTTCTGACTAGAAAGTAGGCTGGAGAGAACATGTTCCCTTCTGACTAGAAAGTAGGCTGGAGAGCACATGTTCCCTCCGGACAAGAAGTAGGCTGGAGAGCACATGTTCCCTTCTGACTAGAAAGTAGGCTGGAGAGAACATGTTCCCTTCTGACTAGAAAGTAGGCTGGAGAGAACATGTTCCCTTCTGACTAGAAAGTAGGCTGGAGAGCACATGTTCCCTCCGGACAAGAAGTAGGCTGGAGAGCACATGTTCCCTTCTGACTAGAAAGTAGGCTGGAGAGAACATGTTCCCTTCTGACTAGAAAGTAGGCTGGAGAGCACATGTTCCCTCCGGACAAGAAGTAGGCTGGAGAGAACATGTTCCCTTCTGACTAGAAAGTAGGCTGGAGAGAACATGTTCCCTTCTGACTAGAAAGTAGGCTGGAGAGAACATGTTCCCTTCTGGACTAGAAAGTAGGCTGGAGAGAACATGTTCCCTTCTGACTAGAAAGTAGGCTGGAGAGCACATGTTCCCTCCGGACAAGAAGTAGGCTGGAGAGAACATGTTCCCTTCTGACTAGAAAGTAGGCTGGAGAGAACATGTTCCCTTCTGACTAGAAAGTAGGCTGGAGAGCACATGTTCCCTCCGGACAAGAAGTAGGCTGGAGAGAACAATAAAAATAAAAATATTTTTAGGTAAATAATCTAATCAGGCATTATATAATGTGTAATCCAAAATACAAAATTGTTTTAAAAACAAAGAAATATGAAGGACTTGTTTGGCTAATGCAATCATTAGCGTTTTGTAGTATCCTCGAATCCACACAGAAGAAGCTTCCATATGGAGGGCGTTCTCCTGAGTTTCACAGAGATTTTCAAATGAATTTGTTGAAGGCGGCATTTGCGCTTGTTTGGAATTTTTTAAATAATTTTTAATTTAAACTAATTGAGGAAATTTTAAGTAGAACTTTATGTCACTTATCACATTATAGGACTAATTAATATTGAAGCTTATCTTTAAAAGTTTTGCAGGTTTGTAAACGGACAGACTATATAGGCCGTTATCACCTTTCATCTTATGCTGAGGTTTTTAAGGTAAATCCAACAAAAAATTTAAAAATTATAAAACGGTCATATTATAAAAGGGTCATTATAAAATGTCAATATTACAAAATGGACATATTATACTTAGTCATAATACAAAACGTCCAGTTATCAAATTATCCTTTTATAAATTTAGATACTCTATGAACGTAACAATTCCAACAGAAAAGATGTTTGTGATCGAATGGTGCTACAAGAAGCAGATTTATTCAAAAGGTGTCAAGTCCTTGACACAAATGAAGAGGAGAAGCAAAAAGAAATGGAGCAATTTAGAAAAGTTTAAAAATTAAAAAATAAATTTTTAAATAAATTTTTAAAATAGAATTGTATAGAACAAAATAGTAAAAAAGATGCAGGCCCAAATATGACAAAAACTGAATGGTGGACAACTACAGTATTAAGTTCAAATAATTTTTTCACCCGATTTTCTCAATTATGTGAGGGAAGGCCTCGCTATACTTTTGACCAATTTATTGAAATTAATAGTAATAATAATGCTGGAATGGGACAGGCATTGGCTAATGATATTCTTTTTATGAATGGAATAAGGTAAGGGATTTATAAGGTTGACTTTTTAGTGACATGGGATATAATACAGTCATTTACTCCCACTAGAAAGTAGGTTGGAGAGAACATGTTCCCTTCGCACTAGAAAGTAGGCTGGAGAGAACATGTTCCTTTCGGGCCAGAAAGTAGGCTGGAGAGAACATGTTCCCTTCGGACTAGAAATTAGGCTGGAGAGAACATGTCATGTTTTTTCTTCCCAAAGAAGTTTACCAAATGATCTAGGACATCCTTTGAAAGACAATACAATAAATCTTTATTTTCAGCAATTTTTTAAAAGCAAAAATCAAAAAACGAAGTCTTCTGCCTTATTTGGTTATGAAAACACGTCTTCTACTTCAACACTTCCCTCTAGCCTCAATTTGGGTAGCCCCAAGAATTGAAAAGGCTTATAGATGTAAAATGTTAGCAGCAAATGAGCAATTCCAAGAAGACTATTCAGAAAATATAATTAATACAATTATTGAAAATTCAAATAATTTAAATGGAATTAATAATACAAATAATTTAAATAATTCTTTTGGATGTTTTAATGAAGATAATTCAACGAATAATGAACAACAAATAGCTGTAGTTTATGAATGGAAAAGTGAAGATCATCAATTCTTTGCTGAAAATTGTCCGATTGCGGATGGAGGTTTTACTGATGAATATTTGAATGAAGAGACCGTAAAGTGTGTGGTTAAAAATTATAAGTATAATTTTTAGGAAGAACTAGGAAACTAGAAAGTAGTCTGAAGGGAACATGCTCCCTTCAGACTAGAAGTATGTCCGCTTAGGAATAGAAAGTAGGCTGGAAGTAACATGTTCCCTTCGGACAAAAAGGTAAGCTGAAGAGAACATGTTCCTTTCATACTATAAAGATGGCTGGAGGGAACATGCAATAAAAATTCCATATTTTAGTGATTTTTCTTGGCTAGCATCCCAAGCCCGTCTTGGCGTAGCTGTTGAAATAGGCCTTTTATTAGGCATTGTATTTAACACTACAATACTTTCTGCTCTATTATATCAAATTAGACATAATTTATCGACAGCAACAATTTTATTTATTTTTAATATTTTATTCTCTAATGTTTTGTTCGTGGCTTCTTTTGTCTGTTTATTTTCTAATATGTTATCTGACAGTGATTATCAACAAGAAAAGCCTATTGACGATGTAAGGGATATCTCCATTTTTCCTGTATAACCCCTCCCTTTCAGCAGCAACAACAAACAACTTCAAGTTCAGCTGATGATGATGAACGACCTCCTTCTGCGGCACTTTACATTGGGCAAGCCTTTTTAGATTTTGAAAGAAATTAATAATTTTTAAAGAGAAATGCTTCAACACCATTTATTCAAGCCTTCCGAATTTTTAAAAAATTTGCTTCAAGAAACTTTACTGTCACTAGCTCAGAATGGTTCTCTACTAGGGTTAACTCATCTACTTGTACTTGTTCTGCTTGTTATTAAAAGGCTAGAAATTTATGTTAAATTTATAATAATTTAAACAATGGATATTTAATTCAAAATGTCCAAATATGAAAATGCCAAATTTCAAAATATCCAAAAATCAAAACGTCAATAATACATAATCTCCATAATACTTAATTTATCAAATTTACATAATAGAATATTTATGAAAATATTAAGTAAGAGTGAGAGAAAATACCGTAATCTCTCCTAAAAAATAAAAAATAAAGTATTTTAAGAGGCTTATTTTTACCCTAATAAATTAATTTAAAAAATTAAAAATTTAAAAGGTCAATGGACGGAAAAGGAATCCGACTTTCTAAACGTTATGTTATTTGTTTATTTTCTTGTGTCTGGTTACTGTTAATTATCTCACATATTTCATTTTCTGCACTTCAATATTTTGCCGTATCTGAATTGCATCGTTTGTTGAATCAACTAAAAACGACCGTTGGATTTTATCTTTGTAATCGGTAGATTTTAAATTAAATTGTTAAAATATAAGATACTGCTCCCACTAGAAACATCGGATGGGAACATGTTTCCTTCGAACTAGAAAGTAGGCTGAAAGGAACATTTTCCCCTCAGACTAGGAAGTAGGCTGGAAGGAACATGTTCCCTTCGAACTAGAAAGTAGGCTGGAAGGAACATGTTCCCTTCGAACTAGAAAGTAGGCTGGAAGGAACATCATATTATTTTGGACAAAGAAATATTTCAAAATTAATTTCCCGACATTTTTAAATTAAATAATTAACATTTACAGAAACGATCGCTATTCTGTATTTAGCGAGATTGGAGAGCGTTGTGATTCAATTTCAGTATTTCACGATTTTGGACATTTTTTGCTTAGAGGACATACTTTATTTACACTTTTCTTTCTTTTTGTCTCAATTGCAATATTTTTGGTAACAATATGTTGCCACTGGAGAGTTAATTTGCAACATGAAATGCTTTCGAGAAATTCAAGAAATGGGAGGAAACGGTTCTAAGCTCACTAATTCAATAAATTAATGCATCATTTCAGTGAACACAGTCCTTACCGTCGTCGTGAAACTCTTTTTAATACTTTACTTTTATCTCTTGGAGCATTCTTTATCTCCGTTTCTGGTCAAAGTTTTGTTGAGATTGCTGTTTTTTGGGTTAGTGATAGAAGGGATGTTACACGTTTGGCTGCTGTTTATCAGGTTAGAGATTAGAGTCTATAAGTTGGAATAGTTAAGCAACATGTAAATCTCGCTTTAGAATTAGGCTGTAGAGAACATGTTCCCTTCACTCTAGTAGGCTGGAGAGAACATGTTCCCTTCACTTTAGTAGGCTGGAGAGAACATGTTCCCTTCACTCTAGTAGGCTGGAGAGAACATGTTCCCTTCACTCTAGTAGGCTGGAGAGAACATGTTCCCTTCACTCTAGTAGGCTCGAGGGAACATGTTCCCTTCGGACTGTGAAGTAGTTAGGGGACATTTAAAAATATTACATTATTCCAGCTGTTCCGAATTGCTGCATTTATTGATCCTTTACTTAACCCATTGCTAGTGGCTGTCAGAACACCTGCAATACGCCGAAAGGTCAAATTATTATAAAATTTCTAAAAATCATTTCCCCTATTTAGCTACGTTACTACTTCTATTTAACATTAAGAATTTTTTGTACAATATTTTGTCCTTGTTGGAGAAAAGAATTATTACCAAAACACAAAAGAGGAAGAGATTCTGTTGTTGTAGCGAAACGAAGACGGCAATCATCTTCCCTTCCCTATGTTAAACCTATTTCTTCCGCAGCTGCAAGACGTGGTTCGTCTGGCTCCTATTTGAGTTCTAATGGTTCTGAGAAGGGAATTTCTAAGTTTGGGCTGCTCTGCTCTGGAAGGGTGAAAAAATTGGAAATTTCAAAATTCTTAACAAATTATAGTTCATTCGAAACAAATTCCATCGAAAAGACAGTTGTGCAACTCAAGTGAATTCAGTTGTTTGAAAGAAAGGAGAATAAAATTCTATCCTTAAGTAATACTGTAGAATATTTTAAAATTATAGTATTTGGCATTCGGATTTTTTTAATTTGGCACTCTATTTTTAATATTTCTGATTTAAAGTGATAAAATTGTGTTTCACATTCTTAATAACTAAAATATTTGAGTGGAAGAAGGAAACATGAAGATGGGGTCTAATCCCCATTAGACATTATCTCTTAAACCTAAAAGATTTAAAGTACTTATCTATAATCCGATGATTAATTATTAAAAATTAATGAATTATCTATTTTATTTTTTTATTTATTTATTTTTAATCCACGTTGAAAAATTATTTTAAATATCATGAATTAATATTTCCCACGTTTTTCAATTTTTTCTGTTTAAAGATCAAATTAGGGATATTTTTAGTTCTTTTTTTTATGTTAAATTTCAATAATCAAGAAATAAAAAAATTAATTTTAAATATATTTTTAACTTTAAAATAAGTATTATTCTTATAAAATAATGTGCCATAAGTAATGTACTATAAACACCTACATATATTTAGATTAATAAATTTGTCAAAAAATTAATAAGAGTTGGGAAAATGCCAAAAATTATTTTGATTTATTTGTGTGTTATTCTTAATCAATTATTAGAAAATATTTTTGGCAAATAAAATAGTTCTCGAGGAGAATAAGAATAAAAACTAATATTGTCAAGAAAATAATGAAAGAAAATGGTCCCGACAAGAAAGTAGGCTGGAAGGAACATGTTCCCTTCGGACTATAAAGTTCTAAACCTCTAAAAGCCATTCAATTTTTAGAATAATATTTTTTTATATTAATTCGTAATTTTTAATTTTTTTTTCATTTTTTCTCCCCATGACTTTTAACGTCATAAATACTAGCTTTATTTAATTTTTATATCATTTGTTTATTCAGCATTCTTAATACTTGTTCATATAATATTTCGGAAAATAGCGAATTACATTAATCAGAAATAATTTTAAATCTTGAAAAGGCTTTTAATAAAACTTGAAACTAAGCTTTAATTATAGCTTTTTTATTAAATTTAATTAAAAATGATAAAGAATATATTTAATATTTTTACTTTCTTAATTCTGTTGAATTTTGTATATGGCCAAAATAAAGGTTTTTTAATATTTTAATTAAATTCACTTTAACAACAAAAAGTTGGCTGGAATGAACTGTTCCCTCCGGACCAGCAAGTAGGCTGGAAGGAACATGTTCCCTTCGGACAAAAGAAAGTAGGCTGAAGGGAACATGTTCCCTTCGGCCTATAAAGTAGGCTGAAGGGAACATGTTCCCTTCTGACAAGAATGTTGTCGGAGTCAAGAGCCCCTTAAGCTATATCGACTAAAGCTCTTTAAATACTTTTTTATAATTAAAAAAGTGAATTTATCTTTTATTTAAGGCAAAGGAAAAGTCTATTCTGCTGCCATAACTAACTCTTACGATCAAGTATATTCAATGCAAGTCTTAATTGGTAAATTAATTTATTTTTTTCTGGGAAATCTGAGAATTTTGATTAATGGCTAATAATCCCCCTCTCAACTCCACTACCTCAAAACCACAAAATCGGAAGTTACTCTCTGATTTTTAGTCTCCTTGAACAGTTTAAGTAAAAAAATTTTTGTTAGCTTTCCTACGACAAAATTTCATTAGAGAATCGGAAGCTTTTTTATCCGCTTTCAATAAATCTATTTACACAGACAGCTTAGCTTTGTTATAGCAAATTAATTAGTGAGGAAAATTATAGTTTGGGGAGGAGATGGATATTTTGTGGTTGATAATTATTTTTTTAGTAAAATGCTTTATTAAGGGAAACCTCCTCAAAAGTTTAGTGTTATGTTAAGTACCGGAAGTGCTGATTTTTGGGTGACTGCTTTTAATGTTTCTACAAACAAGCCTCGCTTCTATCCTTCAAAATCTTCAACTTACACTAGTCCTAAACCACAAAAATATTTGAACTTTCCTAGTGTGCAAGGAATTGTTGGTATTGATACAATACAGGTTTGTTGTGAAATATAGAAAAATAGTTTTTAATTTTTTTAATACAATGAACCGAAAGAGAAATCGGGTATATCCCCTTACTGACTTTTGACATCCATCCCACTGTTGTGACTATACATTTAATAAAGTTCATATCTTTTCAGTTTGCCGGATTGATACAAGACAAGCTAGAATTTAGTACAGCTGATATAATTGATCCTCAAACACTTGCTCAACATTTTGATGGGATTATGGGTCTAGCCTTTCCTAAACTTAGCAACTCGAAAACAAAAAATCCAGTTATGGCTGCTATTGATAATAGTAAGAGATAAAAAATCTTCCAGATTTAATCCATATTAATTTAGATTTGTTGGCTAACAAAATGTTTACCTTGTATTTAAAAGGAGGTTACGGCAGTGATAAAAAAAATATGCCAGGTATTCAGAAAAAAATTTAAAAAAAATAATATTTCCCTAAAAAGGTGGTCAAGCTACTTTTGGTGATTATGACAGGAAAAACTGTGGCAAAATTATTGGATGGGTTAATATTTATGGAGAATTACATTATCAATTCCAAATTGATGTAAATACACATTAATATTAAATTTAAATTTAAAATTTTTTTTTTTAAATTTTAGAGTATTAGTTCTCAAGGATATTAGTTCTCTAGTCCTTCGGACTAGAAAGTAGGCTGGAGGGAACATGTTCCCTTCGGACTAGAAAGTAGGCTGGAGGGAACATGTTCCCTTCGGACTAGAAAGTAGGCTGGAGGGAACATGTTCCCTTCGGACTAGAAAGTAGGCTGGACGGAACATGTTCCCTTCGGACTAGAAAGTAGGCTGGAGGGAACATGTTCCCTTCGGACTAGAAAGTAGGCTGGACGGAACATGTTCCCTTCGGACTAGAAAGTAGGCTGGAGGGAACATGTTCCCTTCGGACTAGAAAGTAGGCTGGACGGAACATGTTCCCTTCGGACTAGAAAGTAAGCTGGAGGGAACATGTTCCCTTCGGACTAGAAAGTAGGCTGGACGGAACATGTTCCCTTCGGACTAGAAAGTAGGCTGGAGGGAACATGTTCCCTTCGGACTAGAAAGTAGGCTGGAGGGAACATGTTCCCTTCGGACTAGAAAGTAGGCTGGACGGAACATGTTCCCTTCGGACTAGAAAGTAGGCTGGAGGGAACATGTTCCCTTCGGACTAGAAAGTAGGCTGGACGGAACATGTTCCCTTCGGACTAGAAAGTAGGCTGGAGGGAACATGTTCCCTTCGGACTAGAAAGTAGGCTGGACGGAACATGTTCCCTTCGGACTAGAAAGTAGGCTGGAGGGAACATGTTCCCTTCGGACTAGAAAGTAGGCTGGACGGAACATGTTCCCTTCGGACTAGAAAGTAATTCTCCAATGAAATCTCCATTTCTAACGTTATTATTAAAACTATAAATTAGTCGTTTATTAAAGAGAGTTTGAAGGTTTATTTCCACAAAAAAATATTTTTCCTTATTTTTATAGCTATATCAGATTCGAGTTCATCTGTTATTTTTGGAAATCAAGTGGTCACAGATAATTTTGCAAAACAAGTTGGGGCTTCTTGGAATAATGATGAAGCATTATACATTGTAGACTGCAAGAAAAATATTTCAACAATAACATTTAAAATCGGGGGTGTTGATTATACTTTGACAAAAGTAAATTCAACGGAATAGATTTTAGGAAAATAATTTTCTTTAATTAAGGATGTTTTGATTTTCACTATTTCCCCCGGTCAATGTGCTTTAACTTTTGTCCCGATTGATAAAGAAGTTGCAAAAGAAGGTAAATTAAATTTAATAATAGAAAGTAGGCTGTAGGGAACATGTCCCCTTCGGACCATGGGTTTTATTTTTCTATTATGTTCCCTGTGTATTTTAGAAAAAAATAGTCATCCAGTATGATGGACCTGGATAAGTAGAATTAATTACAGCGGTCATCGGGGATTGAAAAAAAGAATCCAGAGGGGGGAGGGGGTATTATGGGTGGAGCTGGTTGGTATGAGGAAGAGGAATATAAGAGAATAAATATTTACCTATTTTTCTATTTAAAGGTTATGATTGGATTTTGGGCAGTCCTTTTATGCGAATGTTTTGTAAGCTTTTTTATTTTACTTCTTTATTTTTTTTAATAATTTTTAAAATTAATTTTAAGGCCATACATTTGACGTTGGAAATAATCGTCTGGGATTTTCACAAGTTTTAAGTAAATAAATAAGAAATAATTAATAAAGTAAATTTGAAGGCAAAAAATTTATTTAGAAAATAATGTAAATAATTTTTCTATCAACTAATTATTAAAAAAATATTTTAACTAGTAGCTATCACATTTTGAAATTTCATTTCCTCACTTGAATTTTTTGGCCCAAAATTTTCATTTTTTATTTTCAATAGTTCCTCTAATGAATTGACTAATAAATTTTCATTTTCTTTTTGAATTTCTAAATTATTTAAATTAAAATATTTTTATTAAAATTAAATTAAGGGAGGTTCCTAGCTTTGGACTATGAGTCACTTTAATAATCATAACTCTTGGAAAGTTTAACCTTTTAATATAATTTTGGTATCATTCGATAGAGAATTAAATTTGCTACAAAATAAGATCTTAATAAAAAATTTGTTTACTGAAAACAAAAATATTGTTGGCTCCTAAACTACCCACGTCAGCCTCCCCATATACTCAACATACCTTCTTTCATCTGCTCATTTTTCGACTCATTAATTTTCTGTTTTTTGGCTTTATTAATTTCATCATCTTTTATATCATTTTTATCCTTTTCATCAATTTTAAACATTTTCTCAATTATTTTCTGTTCATTAGGATCATCTTCTTCACTTGGTGGTAATCCTTTTGAGTTATATATTCTTTTATTTAACTCATTTTTCATATGCTCCGTTAATAAAATCTTTCGGAATTTTTTCTCTTCTTCATCAATTTCAATGCTCTTACTTTCTTTTTCATTCTAATTATTTAAAAAAATTTTAAATTTAATAAAATGAGAGGTAAATCAAAAATTTAAAGCTAAATATCAACTACCCGAGGACATAAAAAATTAATTAAAAATCAATTTTTGGACTTAGAGCCATGAAATTTTGTATGGATAATCTTAATAAGGTTTTATAACAATTCTGAAAATTTCAGAATTTTTAGTTTAGTATTTCAGAAGTTATAGTCAAAGATGTCTGTTCTTCGTTGATTTTTGGCCTTATTTTGTCATCTTTTGATCATAACTTCTGAAATAATTAATCAAAAATTCTGAAATTTTCAGAGATGTTAGTTAACATTATTATGATTATCTTAGCAAAATTTTACAATAATAGCTTTTTAATTGCCTAATTTATAAGACTTAGTGTGACATCACTCCCCCATTGTCTTAAAATTAAATAAAAATTACCAAATCTTTTTCTTTGCCCAAAAATTGAAATGGCCCATTATTCTCAACTTGATTAAATTTATTTATGATTTTATAAATAAATTTTGGGTTTAAACTGCTTGGAAGAATTTTAGTTTTTTCATAAATAATATTTTTTAAATATTTAATGTTTGCTTGATCTGGCAAGTTATACCTATAAAAATAATTTTTTATTAAATTTTAATTAAATTAAGAATTTTTCCTTTAAAGAGAGGATTAAATTACCTTAAAATAAATATTAATTATTAATTATCTACCTATCTTCATAATTATTTGGATCAAATTTTCTCTTTTCCTTCCTCTTTCTCTCCAGTTTTAAATCATCCAAAAATCTTATATTTTCCCTATTTTTTTGATTATTCCTGTTATATCTTTCTATCAATTCTTTTTGTTTTAATTGGTGTTCGTCAATTATTTTTTGCTCAATTTTTATTATTTGATTTTCTGAACTACGAACACAATAGCCTATACTTCCATCACTTGAAAAATCAATTTCATAAATATTCGGAACATTTTTTTCTTTCTTCAAGGCTTCGCCACAGTTGAGAATAACTGACTTAAAAATTTATTTTTTAATTTTTTTGACAGAAAAATTATTTTTAATTTATTTTATAAGGGTTGGGGACGTTCAGGTACCTGTACGTTTTCGTGTGCTTTAAAAAGAAAGTGAAAGAGAAGAATTTTTGAGTCGTCTAATTTTTTATAGATACTCTACACAGTCTTATCTAACTTCTCCATAAATTTAAGAATTTTTAATTAAGTATTTTCAAAGTTATGATCGAAAAACCCATAAAAATAGTGTTATTTTATTGAAAATTTACATTTTCGACCAGAATTTCTGAAAAATTAAGCAAAAAATTCTGAAATTTTTACACAGGTTAGTTGACCTAAAGTAGTATCTCCATGCAAAATTTTGCGATTTTAGGTTCATTAAGCGCAATTTTAGAGCGATTCTGAGTTTAAATACCCTCAGGGCATAAACCAAAAAATGATGAAAAAATTCTCCATTTAAAAATTTTTTTTTCAGATAATTATTCTATTGTTAAAAAATTTGTCTAGACTAATAAAAAAAACCTTTTCCTCCTCTATTTCATCCCCATTGTTGTAAAATAAACGATATTTATCTTCTGGGCAAACATTAACAGAATAATAAAAAGTCTCTGTCCTTCCATTATTTTGAAAGAAAAATATTTGTTCATTTTTTAATTTTAAATTTTTATTTTGTTTTAATAAAGATATATTTAAACAAATTATTTTTTTAAGCTTTTTCCCTTCCAAATCATCCACAACTTTAAATTGAATTAATCTTTTAGGCCATTCAATATTTAAATGAGGGGAATATTCGAATTCTTTATATTCCTCATTTTTTGTTAAAATTTGATCTGGTTCGAAGATTTTGTCCATTTTAAAAATAAAAGCTTTGTTTTTACCGGTAAATTTAAAATCTTTGATGAGTAACTGAATTTTAATTTTATTAGTAGGGTTGGACAAGATCGTTTAAACGAACGGTAAAAGGTATACGGTAAACGGGTTTTTTTTGGCAAAAATAAACGGAAAGGTATACGGGTTTCAAATAAACGGTATACGGTTTAGCTCAAATTAAACGGTCTTGTCCAACCCTAGTTATTAAGTAGAAGAGTGTTGAAGGTCTTAATAAAGGGAGTATGGAATGAGGAACCTGAGGAACCATCAAAAATTGAGAACTAATAGGATGGAAACGCTAAACCGTCATTTCAGGAACTTTGTTAACATGTGCCTAAAGGCATTAAAATTAAAAGAAAAAACATTCCAGTAGGTAGTGGGAGCTAATCCGCAATAATCCTCGACATACGGTATTTTTGAAGGTTTTGAGAAAATATTGAGAAAATAAATAAAAAATAAAATCATTTCTGACTAAAATTTTGGAAATTCGGAAAAATCGAAAAAGGCCTCACACCCATCAACCTCATGTATTACAATATCTGATGGGTCCAAACAATTTTCCTAAATTATTGAAAAAAACAAATTTCACCTTTAATCCAACATTTCTATTTCTGTTTGATAAATAAACTTTTAAAACAAAATTTTCTCCTTTATTTAAAAGTTTTTCATCATCAAAAATACAAACATCGTAATTTTTAGTTTTTTGTTCCAATGCCTTCCCTGAACCTTTTAAATAAATTTTAAAACGTTGATCAGACATTCTTTTCAACTTATTAAAATGCTGATATTCTTTCCCAGACTCTATCCATTCAAATTTAAATAGAATTGTAGAAATTGAGAATATTGGACAAAAAATAATAAAAATTAAAAATTGGGGGATTGAAGGGAAGAGCATTTTTTCTGAAAATTAAAAAATTAAATTATTAATTTATTAGAAGAGATGAGAGACTTTAATGAGTGATGAGTAGTATTTAACATTTTGTGGCCCTTCGATTTCTGCTTCGGGAATTTTCAAAATTAAAAATTTAATAAAAGTTCACTTTCTAATAAAAGAGAGTAGCTAATAGAGAGACACTCTCCAATAGAAGGATATCATATAAGGTATTCAAATAATACGGTACTTCCTTAAGGATGAAGGGAGACACTGAAGGGGAGGGGGACTCCTAATAGAGAGTAACTACATAATAATTGTGGAATATTTAAAAGATGGCACTCTCTAATAGAAAGGGAATATTTAATAATAATAGAGACACTCTCAATTTAAAAGATTATTTGTTAGAAATGCCCTCTTCCAGTAAATAAACCCCTAAATTAAATTAACTTTAACAAAAGTAAATTTAAATAAATTTAAAAATATTTAAAAATATTATTAAAATACAGTCAACTCTCGATATAGTGACCCCCGATTTAACCTCTCGAAATAACGAACCTTTTCTTTGACACCTTACTAGGAGTTCTTCCTAAAAAGACCCCTGATTAAACGAGAGTCTTTCTTCTTCTGTCCCTTCTGTCCCTCGGGTTCGTTATATCGAGAGTTGACTGTATTTAATTTTATTTTTAAATTATTTCTCTATTTTATACAATTTAAATTTTAAAATAAAATATAAATTTTCATGAGAATGATAAATAAAACAGCGTGATTTAAAATATTAGAAATAATATTTAAACTTGGCAAATAAATTTAAAAATATTAAAAAAAAATTTTAAAAATAAGGGATGCCCTGTCTACCTTTTATTTTCAATGAAATATTATGAAAATTATTTAAATAATTTTTAATTAAAAAAATAAAAAATTTAAATCAGGGTATTAAATATTAAGGCAGTTTAATTAAAAATTTAAAATTAATTTTAAATAATTTTAAATTAATTTTAATTTTTACTTAATATATATTTTTATAATTTATATTATTTATTAAAAAATTAAATTTTTCGATTTAATTCGAAAAATATCGAAAACAAAAATAAATAAAATTAAAAATGAATGAGAGAGTGAGAGACTCTCGAATAGCTGCCCTTTCTACATTTTCCTTCAATTTTATTTTCCCCCTCCCTTCACCTTTAAAAAGTCTAACAATTTTTTTGTAATTTTGATTAAAACACATTTTTTAAAATTTTTTATTTATTTTTGAAAGTGCAAGCATTAATGATCGGGCATTTTGAGTGGGATGTCCTTTATTTAATCACTAAAAAGTCAAGCAACAAAATCCAACAACTTGCACTTTTATTATGTAAAAATATTCACGTGAAAGTACTAAAAATAAAAAAAATTTAAATTAATTATTAAATTACTTCCTCTTTGTTTTAATTTTCCTGTTTCAATAATATGGTTGATGAAGGAGGTTTTCAAAATATTATCGGATATAACCCCACAAAATATTAATCATCCTTCCAATAAGTATTTTTAGTCTAAAGGTATAACCCTGATTTTCGGAAGGTTTTTTAGTCTAAATTGTTTTGATGGCATTCTTAATGCCATTAAATTTTCCCGTTAACTCTCGTTGACCACGGGCATTCCCAATATTAGGTCCTTCAAAAAAATCAGGTCCTTCAAAGACCTAAAGTAATTTTCAGGATTTTGAAGGTACCGAAGAGGAATATCTCCCACCATTCCTGGAACCTTAAGCGGTTCAATGAATTTTTTTTAATTTCAAATCAAAAGCTTGGACCATGTATTTTTATATTCTCAAACAGCCAAAAAAGTCCTTGAAACTTAAAATTAAAAATAAATTTTTTTCAAGGCAATTATTATTTTTTATTATTTTTTAATCTCTAATGCATATAAATAAAGAGAAGAGTAATTAATGTCCAAAAAGGATGGATATACCACCAACCAACATTTCTTCCTCTCACAAACAGGCTTTAGACAATCAAATCCATAAAAGAAAAAAATTTGGGAAGAAAAGAGGGAAGATGAAAAGACGAAGAAAAAAAATAAAAAAATAAATGCAATTTATTTATTATTTTTTTTAATCCCTTAAAGCCTGTTCTATCCCCTTATAAGCGCTGATTGAGTAACTAGCTCTTTCGTTCAATAAATTATTTTTTTTTATTTTTTAAATAATTTTCTACTAATTCTTCTAATAATTCTTCTATTAATGCTTATATAGTACAAATAATAATTAAATTAATATTATCCAAGTTTTAATAAAAAAAACCTCCTTTTCGCCGATTACTTCACATGCGTTTCAGTCATTTGTCTCACTCCTCCACTCCTTTTAAGGACAATAGAAAAATTTTGCCTGAGGGTATATTCCTTTCAAGCATGTTTAAATAAATGATTTGGCTATTCTTTTGTAAAAAATGGGTTATTAGAATTTTTTATTGGGAATTAATAAGTAGATTAATTTTATGAAAACTCCGAGAACCTAATTAGTAATTCACAGATTAATTAATAAATTAGTTAATATCCCCATATATCGTAGTTGAATCCCATTAATTCCCCACCATCACGTCAATAACCCCACTATCGTCTTAAGGTCAAAAAAGGGCACTCTCAATAGAGGCCCTTAATAAAAGGAGTCCCGTCGCGGACCTCACTTGCTGAAAGAAATATTCAGATTTATTTAAAGTCCCAGAGGAATAACTCCCAGAACTCCTAACAATAATTAATAAAAATGAACAATTCCACAAGTTCCAGTAATCGTAAATTAAATATTTATTTTTTATCTCAGTCAAAAGCTATGTGTGTCTAAAATATCACAACCTGTTCAAAAGCACATCTTTCAAAAAACCATAAAAAATAAGAAGATAAATTAACTACTTTAAATATTTTTAATAAAAAATCATCCTCCTTGCGCAAGATTTTTATTTTATATTTATTCTTTCAAAGCTTAAAAATATTAGCCTTGAAATATTATTATTAGTTTATTATGTTAATTAAATTATTTTTGAATGAAATAATAAATTTAAATTATTCTTTTATTTGTTCTCGTATTTTTAATATTATTGTCTTTAATTTTCTAGGCAAGTTAATTTTTTTATTTATAAGATTATTAATTAAAATAGTTGCTTGACTGGGGGGGAACCTTCCCGCCCTAGGCAACTTCTTTGCCTATAACTTTTTTCTTATCATCCAATCTGAATAATAATATCATTCGATAGCCCTGGATGTGTAGATTCTGTATGCCAAATTTTGATAGAATCCAATTATTCAGTAAAAAGTTATAAGGCCTGGCGCGGAAATGGTCAGATTTTTTGTCTTGTTCTGAAATTCCTTGGCCAAGGGATTAAAGTAAAATATAAAATTAAAAAAAAAATTTTTTAGTCAAAATTTTCTACCCATGTCAAGCCAATTATGCGGGAATTTCATTAGGTAGTCTTAATGATGCTGATTTTGCTAATGCAGAAAATTTGAGTAAAGGTATACTGTATTTTTTGGTTTTAAAAATAATTAATTTTAAAGAAGAATTATATAGAGAAATGACAAATGAAGAAAAAGTATTTATTTTACTTAATATTAATTACCTAATTCAAAATTTCTATATATAAAGGCTTGGGTTTATCGCTCCGAAATTCGATGGGCTACAGAACGGAGCAAAAAGGTTGATTCAAGTTTTAGATCAAAAAGGAATGGCGTGAGCCGTTCACAAAAACTATGGCCTAATGGTCGTATACCCTATATGATTAGTTCTCAATATACGCCACATGAAAGGGCTTTGCTTGCAAAGGCTGTTAAACAGGTGAATTATGAATATCTATTGTCGCCTGAGTGTCTTAACTGGGGTTGTCTCTCCTAGGTTCTAGGAAACTAAAAACCAGAAATCTTCTGATCAGATATATGTTCTGTTCCTGATGACCTGTCACAATCATAAAGACACCTGTCCGACTAATAATCATTCGTTTAATTCAGTATCATGACCGATCGTGTGTTCGATTTGTAGCTCGAACTCCTGCTGATGGGTATACTTAATTAAAAAATAAGTAAATATTCTAATAAAGTGACTATTTATTCATTGGAAAAGTGGATGGCTGTTTTTCCGAGGTTGGTAGAACTAGCGGAGTTCAAGTTCTTTCACTTGACAATGGGTGAAATTATTTTTGATTTAAATGTATTAATGTCAGTAACAGTTTTTAGCTGTATGGATTATTCAACAATAATACATGAAGTATTTAAATAATTAAAAATAAATAAATATTATGATTATATATAGATAATGCATGTTGTTGGATTTTATCATGAACATGGCTAGTTTTTTAAATTTAGTAAAACTATGTTTGTGGGATGAGTAGACCCTTCTAATCTTAAAACTTGGGGGCGTTATGAAAAGAGATTGGAATAGTCCTTGAACGAATCCTGTTTTTCATGGATTTCTAGTACTCTGTATAATTCATGGATAAGGAACAGAAACTGGATCCACGAACACGAATCCAAATTTCAGCCCTTGTAAGCTCCTGATCGGGAAGAACCTGTATCCGGTTATAGACATTTATTCCTTACTTTGAGAAAACAAATTATAAAATTTATATTTAGAAAGGTGGGACCGTGATCAGTATATAGACATTATTTGGCATAATATTGATAAAGGTAGTAATAAAAATCTAAAAATTATTTCCTCTATTTTAAAATTTAAATAAATCCCCTTCTTTAATTTAATGTGCGCTTGACCAATTTGGCAAAATGGATTTAAGCAAAACTAGTTATTATGGACAACCTTACGATTATAAATCTATTCTTCACTATGTAAATAATTTTTTTATTTTTCTGTTAAAAAATTAAATTAAAGGATAGCTTGGCATTCAGTAAAAATGGTCTTCCCACAATGTTACCAAAAAAGACAGGTAGCAGAATTCCTTGATTAAATTAAATAATAAATTTTTCTTTGTTTTGCGACCACAATTGGAAATGCAAGAGATTTTAGCGAAATGTAAGAAAAATTTAAAATTTAATAAATAGAAGGGAGAGAAGAGATTACCGTATCCTCTCAAAGAATTAACTCTCCCAATTAAATAACCTCTCCAGACGGAATGTTAATTACACCTCACATCTAGTTATAAATAATCTATAAATAATCTTTATTAATTACCCCCTCTCTAATAATTGGAATAATAATAACCCAGGGTAATTATTAGAGTAAATACGGTATGGCTATTTTGACCTAAGCTATTAAGTGTCATCCCTACAGGATATAAAGAATTTTATAGGCCCAGAAGGAACTAAGGAGGTCTTAGTATAACGAGGTCTTAAAGGCTAAGGAGGTATATCCCATGGGCATCCCATGGGGCAAAAAATTAGTAGTACAAAGAAGACAAATAAAAAATCAAAAAATTTTTACTATTTCAAGTGATTTGGCCAAAATAAATAAAATGTATAATTGTGAACAACAATCACAACAAAATAATCAACAAAATTCCCCACAACAAAAACCCCAACAAAAAGTTTCTTTAATTGCACAACACGCAGCTACTAAATCTAAAACACAAATATTACCTCCATTTTCGTTGCTAATTGCAAGTGAAGGAAATGGGAAAAAAGGAGGGGATGTTGTACGTACTAAGGTTGATGAAAAAGGAAAAGTAAAACCTTCTGGAATTAATAGGAATTTTCAAGGTATTTATAATAAAGGCTTAAGTCTTATGGGGAAAAGTTCAAAGGGTGACATTTGTTTGATTTTATAAAATTAGTGAGATACCGTATACCCTTTGGATAACTTTTTAATATTATGTGGCCATTAGAAGGAAATAGGTTGAGATAGTCGGAAAATTATGAGCTTCTAAAATCATAAGTCGAAAATGGCAAATATGTCGGAACTCGGAAGTCTTAAAAATTTCTGAAATCGGAATTTCGATCCAACATTTTAAATTATCTAAGTCAAACGGCTTGACTTAGTTTTATTATCAAAGAGTTACAATTCGTTTGATGTTAATAAAATGAGTGAAATACCGTATTTCCTATACACTTAACTTGAGTCCTTTCTATCAGAGTTTTTGTAATTAATTAAACTCGAAAAATATTCAGACATAATTCTGAGGGTCTTAGATTAAATAAAAAATTAACCATTGCCTTTCTATTAGAATAATAAAATTAAATATTTAAAAATTAAATAATTAAGGGGTCTGTGAAGATCGTATAACTGTCTGTTGGTGGACTCAGGATCGCTGCTTTGCTCCAAACATTTTTCAAATAATGAGGACATTGTGTCCCAAAACTTGTCATTTTTGCTAATTTTTTTGTTTTATTTATAAAAATTATTTAAAATATTATTTTTAATTAACTAGTGAATTTTTATTTAATTTTCATCATAAAAATATTTTAAAAAATTTTCAAGAAATCTTTTAAATTCTTCAAGAATTTCATTTATTTATGCTCCATAGCCTTTTTAGCATCTTTCTCTAAAATAAGAAAATTTTAAAAATATTAAAAAAATTAATTCATATCCCCTACCAATTGATTTTGCTGCTTTTTGTGTTTTATCAATTCCTTTATCCACTGCTTTACTTAAATCATTAGCACCGCTTTTAACTTAAAAATTTTTCAAATTTTTCCATTAATAAATGACTCTCGTGATAAGCCCACATTTCTCTATATAGGCCTACTTCTGAAACAAGTCAATAGAGATATCCGATAATAAACCTTAATCCGGTCCATGGCCTCACTTTCAATCCTTGACCTGAACCTTTAATTAAAGAAAATCAAAGAACATGCCTTGATATTGGATCCAAGAAAGATCAAAGTTTAAATCCAGATCAAGGTCACTCTCTCAATGATGTTCCTTCCAGCTTGCATCATAGTCCGAAGGGACGTGTTCCTTCCAGCCTACCCCAAAAAACTTGGGATATAAGCCAATTAGGGATATAAGGTAAATTAAGGTGAGATCCCTTGGAATGGGCTTATAATGAGAGTCTACTGTCCCTACGTATATTTTTTTATTTTTTAAATAATATTTATTTTTAAATTATTAAACCAGCTTTCTCCGTTTTATCCACAATTTCCTGTGCTGTATTTGGACTGGAAGTTGTTTTGGAAGTTTTTTCAGACTTTAAAAAATTTTATTTTATTTAAAGGATAAAAAACTTACAAAATTAGGCATTAGACGAAAAAATATTTTTTTAATTTTCTAACAAAATAAAAACAGAAAAAATGATTAAAAATGAAAACAAATTTTTGAAACTTTGTGAAATAAAAACAGGTTATTTAATTTAATTATAATCACATGAATTTAATTGACAATTTATAAAATTAAACAAAAATATTTACCAAAAATTTATTTTATCATTTTATTTCAGGTTAATAAAATTTGTGAAAAAAATAAAATAAAAATATAAAAGGAAAGTTAAAAGATAAAAGAAATGTAGTCAACTCTCTATATAACGAACCCGAAGTTTGTTAAATGGGAGTTATTTTAGGGAGAAATCGTTCGTTAAATGGAGAGAAATTATATGGAGAGTTGACTGTATAGAAAATTAATAGCACGGGTGTCCATTTTATCCTTGCGACTTTCAAAATCCGTTACGGCATACCCACGGGGAATATTTATATTTTTAATATTATTTTATTATTAATTTATATCATCAATTTCCTCATTTCTTTGGAGAAAATCCTAAACGATTATTTGCAATGTCAAAGGTAAAACCCAAAAAAAGATAATTAAAAAATAACAAATTCCAGAGCGTTGTTAGTGACATCCGACGATATGAGCATCTACAAATAACCCGGGAATGCTCGACAAGAATATTAACCAAAAATTATTTTATCATTTTGTTACATTTTAATTGAAATTTATGAAGTTGAAAATAAACTAATAAAAATACAATAGAAAAGAAATACAGGAAAGTATAATGGTTGCATAGTAGGGATAAGAATTTCGAGTTTTTTAGTTATTCGATCATTCAATTTTTAAAATCTTTTTTCTTCACACCTAAAGGAATATTTAATTATTAAAATTTTATTCATCAATTTCTTCATTTCTTAGGAGAAAAACCTAAACGATTATTTCCAATGTCATAGGTATGACCTAAAAATATTTTAAATAAAAAATTATAATGATAAATTTCAAGAGAGGTTTGAGTTATTGAAGCTGAGTTAAATAGACAGACTTGATAAGGTTCAGAAACAAAGTCCCATGAGCCTGATACAAGGTCCTTAATTACAAGGTTCATTAACTAGAGAAAGACAATCGTGCTCAGTTCCGGTTCCAGAACAAGTCAAAAATTAGGAGCCGCTTGGAACAGGAACCGTGGAGTCGTCCGATTTTTGGAGATGGATTATGAAAAGACCAGGTATTCGAAGAAGGCTCTGGATAGGGGCTGGAGATCTCAATGTACCATAGGGCTTTTAACTTCATTTAAAATTATCAAATATTTTTTCTCAAACTTACAGTATTTAAAAAACATATTTGAACCAAGAACCCATTGCTCTTCTTAAAAATAATAAATTAAAAAATATATGAGTAAATTGTTAAATTATTTAATTTTAAAATTAATTTAATTAAAAATTAAACTAACTATCTTCTTGGGGCAAAATTCCAAAAAAGCAGTAACCATTTGATAATTTAAAGGTAGGCATTGTGAGAACATCCTTTAAATTTTTAAAATGTATCGAACGTCCACCCTACTCATAAACAAGAACTTTTTGCTTATTCTCCTCATAAAATTATTTTTTATAAAATATTTACTTTAGTCAGTTCATAATTAACACCACCAATAGAAAGTATTATTGGTGAATATGCCTTGTTACATCGAATAAGGAATTGCTGATATTTTGTACTATAAACGGCACCAATTTGTTTTGCTATAGCAGAAACCGTTTTATTGCCAATAACAATGCCATACATACCCACGTCTGATGCCACTTTAAATATTCAAAAAAAAATTTTTTTTATGTAAGTTTATTTTTCTTGCCTTGTTTTGGTTTATTAATAAGAGGTTTTCCTCCATAACTGATACTCTAAAATTATTTATCTTTTTATTGATTTCTGGGGTTGCTTATGGATTTCTGATCATTATTTGTATTCAGGACCTATGGACAGATGGACTGGGATATGGCTGAATTTTTAAAAGTTTATTCCGCATCTGGGACATATTTTAGGTCGGGGACTGTGTTCACCTATGGGAGGGCTTTTAAATAAGTTTGTGAAAGTCAAACCTCTTTGATTTTTGTATGATTCGACGTATCTCGACGATGAATGACATCAAAATCGAAGAGGTTCGACTTGATTAAAGAAAGTTATGGCCTTTCGGAAGGTTGGCATGCTCCCTTGTAGGTGGCCTCCCCTTTAAAAAACAGGTCATAAATCCCGAAAAAATATTTTCAAATCCAAAAGCAACATTTAATGAATTTGATATTTGAAATTGAATTTTGACCAAAATTTAAACTTACATCAACTTGTACTTGATAAATACTACGACTTGTAAATTTAGCCCATCCTAGAACCTTTCCACAATTTTGGTTATCATAATCACCCAAAACTAGTCTACCACCTTTAAATAATATTAAATATTTTATTTTTTATTAATAACCTTGTTGAGTCTCTTTATTATCTCCAAAAGGCCCTTTAACATTTACTGTAAATAATTTATTTGGTAAAAATCCTTTGTCAATTGCAGTCATTAGGGGGGGTCGAACTTCCGGTTTTATATTATTAGAATAAGCCAAGCTCATAAACCCATCGTTTGGTATTGAAAACGTTGAGTTATCAACACTATTTATTTGTAAAAATTTGATATCCTTTATTGTTAATCCTCCAATCTGTTTAAATTAAATGATTAAGTCAAGCAAATTAGGGATCGGATTTGAGTACTAGAAGAGTATTTTCGAACACGAGTAATCCGATTTGAAACTTTTTTTTTAAAAATACTACTCGAAAATGCTGAGTTTCAAGTCAAATACGCAATTGTGGGGAAGCTTTCTATTATATAGCTTGTGATTAGTGCTACACCACCAAAATGGTGTACTGTATGTTTATAACTCAAGACCCAGTGGCCGGTTTTTCCAGTTTCAATGGGGTTTTGTTTGTCCCACCGCTAGCTGGGGCTAGTTTGCTGCTGCCACTAACACAACCACTAGCTTTACAATCCTTGTATCTGTCCGCAAATGTCGGGCAAGCGACTATTCGTTAGAACTACTTTCCTGCTTATTCAGTTATAAGTCTGACAGTATATAAATTTAAAACTTACATTAACATTATCCATTCCAGAAAATCCTTTAAATAATCCTTCATTAACATTGCCAGCTTGTTTTTTATAGGTTGATGAACGAGAAGAATTAAAACGAGCAACTTCACTACGTTTGAATGTTGCGTCATAAACCCAAAAATCAGCTCTTAACATTATTAAACCGACGATGAAGGTTTGTGGAGAAGTGCCTTTTTGGGGAGTACCTTTTAATGAAAACAAATTTCGTTTAAATTATGTTTTTAAATCGAGAGTATTATGAATGGAGGTATGGTAGAGCAATAGACCTGGTAGAGCAATGCTTGGAACTCATACTTCATAGTAATTTTGGCAGCGAACGATTAAAGGAGCCAAAACGAAAACCGAAGTCTAAAACCGGTGATAACCGAAAATCGCCACTAGCCCTACCGTATCTTTACGGGAGGTTAAGACGATGAAATCATAAATGGTGAGGTTATAAAAAGGCTGGAATGTACTCTCGTTATATTTACTCTCGTTACCACATTACTTTTATAATTCTAAATATTTTTAATAAATAATACCAATAGTAATTTTAGTCATAAAATGGCTGTCATAAATGTTGTATATATCTGAGTAGTAGGCAGCTGCTAAAAGGAAAAATTATTGGGATCAAATGTCTCATATTGGGACCAAATGTCTCAATACCTTATAAACCACCTCAGTTAAGGTTAAACTTACTCTAGGACAAAAAAAACACTTTTATATCGAAAATAACTAAATTTTTTTATAATAAAATATATACAGTCAACTCTCGATATAATGAACTCTCGATATAGTGACCCTCGATTTAACGAACTTTTCGAAATAAAGTCTTGGCCCTAAGATTTCTCATAAAATGACTCTCGGTTTAACGAACCTCTCGTTTTAACGTTCGTTATATCGAGAGTTTACTGTAATTATAAAGTCAAAAACAAACCCATAATTTCAGACGTCAATAAAAAATTCACAAAAATTGTAATAATTAATTTAAAATTCATTATTTAATAAAAATTTAATTTAATGAAAAGTTAATATAAAAAGTCGAATGTATTGAATTTTAAAATTAAAATCTCTTTTATTAACAAACACCTTTTGAATAAAATTTTAATATTTAAATTTTAAACATGCTGGGCAAATAAGTGTAAAAAATGATAAAATAAATTTTTTATTTTTTGGAAATTTTTTTGGATCTTTTTATGTTTAAATAAAATTTTATATTTATGAAAAATCATGTGGCTCATAATCCAACAATTTAGGATGAGCTTTCGATGGTTATTTGGCAGGGCTATACGAAAAATTTTTTTTGAAAAACGGGGAGAATCTGCGGGATCTGCAAGTCGAGGTGTTGAAATTTGAAGTTCGAATTCTTCTCACAAAATATTGCATTTTATTTCTTTAATAATTATTTTCAAAATTCGCCAAGCCCTTTCATCTTCACTTATTAAATTAAGTTTAAACTCAAGAATCAGACCGAGACCATCCACCGAGAGCCCACTCCGAGAGCCACCGAGAGCCCATCCACCGAGAGCCCATACACCGAGAGCCCACTCCGAGAGCCACCGAGAGCCCATCCACCGAGAGCCCACTCCGAGAGCCACCGAGAGCCCACTTCATGCGTCTCTTCGACTACGTCGAATTGTACCAAAATCAACAATATTCGACTTGTATAAAAGGTAAATTAGCCCTGGATCGGGCTGGGACGGGTCGAGGTGTTAAATTTGAATATCGAATTCTTCTCACAAAATTTTATTTCTTTAAAAATAATTTTCAATTTATTTTCCTTCCATTTATTTGATTTTTAGTTTTTAATTTAATTACGCAAATTAATAAATTTAAAAAATATTTAATTCCTTTTATTTTTAATTCATTAATTTCTTTTTTTATCTCTTTCTCTCATTTTTTAATTTTTCACATCCATATTAACTTTTTCTATTCCAAAATTTTCTTTTCCACATGAATTTTGGATTATTGCTGGTGTTTGCCTTTAAATTGGAAATTTAAAATAATTTTTATTTAAAATAATTCTAACCATCCACCAAAAGAAGTAAATGTTCCATTCCCTTCACAATTTTTCCACCAAAGTAGAGTAGCTTAAATGGAAGGGATTAGACTAGTTCTGGGGAAAAAATACTCTGGGTAATTATTGTTATGATGGGGTAATTATTTGAGAAAATACGGTATGTCGAGATTGAGAAACTTAGACGAGAGTCACTCAACCAAGACATCGAGGGTGGCAAATTAGAAGTAGAGTGCCTTATTTTCTTGAATAATTATCCTGGGTAATTATTAGGGAGTGGGTAATTAACTGAAAGAAGGCAATTATTTGGGTAATATACGGTAAGTCATAATAGAGAGTCTAAGAAGAAACTTTTCCGCTAATCTCCAATATCGGCCTAATCTGTAAGATCTCGATAGCTTAGATTTATGTTGATAGAGACCTCGAAGATTTTAAATAAAATATTACCAAAAGGTTTGCTTGCGCTAATATCTCCATTATCCCCTGTAATAACTGTTAAAGCATCCTGACTTGTCATAATTCCAACATTATCAATATTATTCTTTAAAAATATAATATTTAATGATATATAATATGGCTATATAATGATCCAAGAGATTACTTTATTTTCTTGAAAGCTACCCTGTGTATTTAATGTTAGTCTGAGGGATAACACCTAAGTCTGAGGATAACCTCTTATCGTGATAAAGATTGTTGTTCCACCCTTCCGCTGGAGAGGGTAACTTTTAGAGCATATACGGTAATCGAGGACAATGATGATAAAAAGTCTTTGGGGACCTGTACTCATTGGGTGGCTTTCCTGAGATCTTGGGGTGTCCTTCCCCTCAACCTCTCTAAAACTAAAATTTAAAAATATCTCTACCTTAAATTGAGTTAAAATACGGTTTAGACATTCAACATTAGTAGTAGAATCAGTTGACCACCCGGAACGTACTTTACTTGAAATTACTACCCAAATATTTTTTAACGGCAAATTTGCATTATTTAAAGCATTTAGTGTATAATTGACCTAATAAATAGGCAAAAATGATATATTTAGTAAATAAAAATACAATGACCTGTCCATCAATATCGTCATTTAATTGGGCATAACGAGGAATAAAATAAGCATCTGTGACCAAACCTAAGAAAATATTTAGGGGCTAAGAAAATATTTAGGGAAAGCTTTATGTTTTTATAATTTTTTCCAATTTTCTCATAATAATTTTAGGCGCCCTCTAAGCTAAAAAGTTTAGAATCTTGATTGAAAAAATGATAATACCCCCCCCCCCCCCCCCCACAAAAAATATTTTTTTGCTGAGAATTAAGGTATCTCTCTTAATAATAAACTCCAAGGTACATCCGTTAGTGTTACCGATAGGGAGTGTTACCAATCCGGTGCCTTTAAAATGACTTCATAAAGGAGTCAACTATATTCCCCGCTCCCTCTCACGATTCTAAGGAAAAAAAAATAACTATCTCTTTTTAATTTTCAACACTTCCAATTTGTGTCGTTATATTACAGCCTGTCGTTATAAAAGAGATTGTCTTTATATTGGAATAAATAAGGTAAGTACGGATATATCGGCATATATAATGTTCATTTATTCTATCATCAGTCGTTACCTGCACTATTAGCATTAGCTATATTTTGAATTCCATCATGATCAACTGAACTTTCCAGACTGGGTCCACCACTTGGAATATCATAAAGAGCCCCATTGAAAACACGCCCAATAAAAAATTCCTTTTAAAATTTTATTTAAACGTTTAAAAATAAATAAATTATTTACAATATTAGCAGATGATTTGGCTTGTTTAAAAATGTCAGTAGTTATATTTTCAACAGAGTCAAAGCCTGAACTTGCTGCTTTAACAAAATTAAATTTTTGAATCGTTAGAATAATAAAATTAATTATTAAAATGTTTAAAATCATTTCTAAAAATCAAAAGTAAAGATCAGTGTCTGATTCTTTAAGTTTATTGTGCCGAGTTCCCAATAGTAAAGATCAACTGATTATTTTAAAAAATGTTGGTTATGGGAGATATATCTGATCAACTGAAATTACCACTTGGATAGCCCTCGGAGATTTAAGATCTATAAAAGAGAAAACTAAGTCATGTACCATTCGGTTTTCATCTGTATGTGGTGATTAGGGACTTAAGCAGGAGGAGGCTAAAACAATTAACAGGGAATTGAATTGGAGGTACGAGGTGAACGTTAAAGAAAAAAAGACTGTAAAGCGTGTGGTGTTTAGGGTTGCCGGCTTGACAAAATTCTTCGTTTTACCGAAACCAAACCGAAACTGAAACGAAAAGCATCGGTTCAATCGACAACCCTATTAAAGACACTAGTGGTGATTGGAGCTCACAGAAATATTTTTTATTAGATTAATTTGAATTTCTCTTTAAATTGTTTATTTAATAAAATTAAATAAAAGCTTTAATCTTTGGAGATTAAAGCTTAATATATTTTATTTTAAATAAATGAGTAAATTTAAAAAATTATTATTTATTTTTAGGTATATATTGACAGGTAAAGCAAATAAAAAAAATATTTTTTTTTTATTTTAAAAATATTTTTAGTTTATTTTTGTATTTATTTTTGCTAAAAAATTGCAAAAAATTTTAATTAATTTTTTAAGCTAATAAAATAGCCGAAATTTTTCATTAATTTCAAAAAAAGAATAAAAATAAAATTATTGCAGAATTTATATTTAATTTTTATATTATATAGAATACCTAATATTGATTTTACACGTTTTTATATATTTTATTTTAAATTGCTCTATCCAATGATAACAAAATTGGATTTATTGGATCATTTTAAAATTTTGCCTGATTTTACAATTTTCTCTTACCACACACTAACACATTTAGCTTAAACGACATAATGTATGCCTTCATAAAAAATTTTTTCTAGACATAAAACCTTACCTGATTTTTTGTTTAGATATCTATTAGAGTATTATCTACAAGATCCTTGGCTGAATTTTTAAAGTCAAGGCTAGAAGTCAAAATATTCGAAAACTGGCATTATATCGTTTGAGACATTTTGTCGTTCAGGTAGGCTATTTTAATGATTTTGCGTCTAAATTCAAATCCGTTTTTCTTTTTTTTTAATTATCCAAACATAACAAATTATATATCGTTCGACTCGTCTTGACGAGCTCTATCCAATGATACCAAAATCAGAATAAAATGATAAGTTTAAAAAGTAAATTTGAAAATGGAAATTTTCAAAAGCTGATTGCGGATATACATTAAAAACAATTCCAGAATTCATAAAATTAACCTAAAACATAAGAAAACACAAAGGAAATATATTAAAATTAAAAAAAAAGAAAACAAAATTAATTTATTTAATTACAGTAATCAATTAATCACAATAAAATATTTGGCACCAAAACGTCTTTACTTAAAAGTACAAATTCTTCTATATTTTACTGAAAAACCTCTAAAAATAACATCTTTTAATCCAATTTTGGTATCATTGGATAGAGCTCGTCAAGATGATTCGAACGAGGTATCATTTGTTAGGTTTCGATAATTTTAAAAAAGAAGTTTTTTTCCCGAAAGAGATTTTTATTTTTTCCCGTTTCTCAAAATTTATTTCAAAATTTTGAATTAAAATCAACAAAAACGACACGTTTTTCTACATTCTCTCATCATTGAAGTTTTAGAATCACTACAAATCTGTGGATTTGCTTTAATCCATATTTGGCAATGTTCTACAGCATCGAAACAACTCGTTAATTTTGTTACTTTTTCTTTATTGTTGGAATTTTGGGAGGGCGAAAATGATGAAATTGAACGTTTTGAGCCTTTAAAGTATTTAAAAAAATTTTAAAAATTTTTAAAAAATTTTATTTTACCAAAAGAATTATTCAAAATAGTTTTGCTACTACTGGAAATTGTTTCTAAAACAACCAAAACACCATCAAAAGTTTCTCGGGCTGTAGGGATTAGTTGAGAACGGTCCAATACGAAGCCGTTCCAAGCTGTAATTTTATAAAAATAAAAATTTGGAGTAATAAATTATGTAAAGAGGAGACTCTAACTTATTCCAACCATTGGGGAAAAAATTTACTGGGATAAGTGGGAGAGTGGCAGAAATAGGAAAATGAAGGAGGGCACCCAATGTAGGCATTTTAGGACAAAATCAGGTAAAAATTCGTTAGTCTAGTCATTAGTCTAAGTGAGAGAGAATTAATCCCTCTTTAATCTATGTAAGAGAGAGACTCCCCTTTTTACTTACACCAAAAAGAAGGCCTTAATTCCACAGTATATGTATATTTTATTTTTGCTGTCTCCTTTGCCCAATCTGAACTTCCTCCTGTATAAGCATCTAAAAGAAATATTTTTTAAATAATTCATGAAAGTTAATGAACATATAGTCTCGGGTCCTGTTCCATATTGATAATTTGTTCCAAATTTGTCTCCTATGGCAGTGACAGCACGTCGAGCTACTGCTTTCTTAATTTTATAAATTTAAAAATAGGACAGAGGGATATCCTCAACTTGGAGCTTAGAATTAAGAATTTCCTACTTTCTACTTATACCTTGCTAAATCAGAACCTAAATACACCTCAAAACCTTTTCCCGGAGATTCAATATAGCCAACTCTCATTAGTAGCGACATCCCGATATAAGCGACATCTCTTCGAGTTACTTGTGTCTCTAATAACGAGAATAAGTAGATTAAAACATACCAACTCCTCAACATCAGGTGGATATGAATGCCTCCTGTGTGAATATGGATAAATCCAAAGCTAAAAAATAATTTCAAGAAGGTTAAGAAGTTTAAACAGTTCAACTTGAGAATAAGCATGCATTGAAATCAACCCAGGAATTCTTCCTTTCAAATCGCCCTCCATTATAGCATCTCTAACTGCGCGACTTTCCGGCTCAGAAAAAGAATTAGGTCCATGATAAATTTCAGAGCAAGGGAAGAAGCTTGTGCCGCCCTCTATTTTTGATAATATTTTAAAGAAAATTTATTAAGAAAAATTACCAGCAAATTTAAAAGCAAAATTTCTATTCAAATCTACCACCCTATAATATTTTTTAATTTTTAATTAAAGTATTTTTAGTAACACCATGCAGCACCGTTCATTGTTTCTACTGTCAGTAACACATCTCTCTTTTGAACGGTTTTTCCTCCACATTCTGATCTGAAAATTCCAACGAGTTTAATTTATGTGTTTTTGATAAAATTTAAATCAGAAAAATAGAAAACTTAAAAAACTTATCGAAAACACAAACCCAGAATAAATATTTTTAAAACTTGAAAATACAAAAACGGGGGGGGGGGGGGGAAACATTTAAAAACGCCCTTACAAACTTAAATATTCCGGAAAATTTACAGAAGAATGACTTTCCGGAAAACATTTCAGGAAAAACAGAAAGTTAATTAAAAACATTTAATAAAACAAAAAACAGAAATACAGAAAACCAAAATGTTAAAACAAAAACTTTCCGGAAAACATAAAGTAACTCCGGGAAAAATCAGTAAAAAATACAAATTTAAAATAAAACACAAATTTTTTGTATTTTCAATTAAATATTTTTTTAAATAATTTTTTAAAACTCACAGCAGGGTTTCTCGGGTCTGACCTTGTAAATTCATAACCATCAGGATTTAGACAAGGAAAAATTAAAATATCAACTTTTTCCAAACATTTAAGTAAACGAGTATCAGAACCTTGTTTTATTTGATTGGCAATCTATTTTAAAAGGAAAATAATTTTTTTTTAAATTTTTAATTTAAATTATAAGCCTCCAAAAAAATAAACGAGACATAGTAAATAAAATACAAAGCCGTGTGTATTGATGTCCATTCACGAGCATGAATACCGGCATCTATCCAAACAACTGGACGGGATCTGTCGCTGGGCAAGCCAAACTTTAAAAATATTTTTTTTTAATTTTTTTAAATTTTTTAAGCCTAAAAATTTTTTTAAATAGATTTAAAATTATTTTCTAGACCTTTTTTCAATTTTGATTTATTTGAGATTTAAATCCCAAGTAATTTCCTACAGAAAGAGGAATAAAAACAGATGAGAGAAACTACCGTATACTTTCAAGTTAATTTATCTTTAAGTTGAAATATAGAGGATTCCCTTACTTTTCGGTGCCTAACTTGTATTATTTAATTTTTTAGGTGACCCTGAATTTTTTTTATTAATTCCTCGAAATCTCTGGAATATAATTTCTTTAATTTTCGGAAAAAATTTTAGTCGATAATTTTAATAAAATTATTTTTTTCTTAATATTTTGGTATATTTTTGATCCTTTTTTTTTTAATTTTTTAAGCCTAAAAATTTTAAAAGGTTAGTCTTCAATTCCTCCATTATTTTTGATCTCCATTTTTATTAAACTGTTGGGAATTTATTTTAAATTTTTTCTAAAATTCAGGTAAATTTTTGATCTCACCTGAATTCCCTGAATTGACCTTCCCTCAACCGTATTTCCAATAGATCTAAGTATTGTCCTTTCCGGGATAGAGTCGTGCACTCTCTGCATAAAAATCACAATTTCATTGTATCCCGGATAATCTCCCATTTTCAATCCAAAATTGTCCAGACGGTTTTCGATGTCATCACGACGAATAAATTGTTGTTGGTTATCGTCGATATTTTGATTGTTTAATTTATTTAATTTTTGGCGCTCTGTTGGGGCGATTTCTTTTTCTTCTATAAGCCTTTAAAGGGAAATTTTTAAAAATTCTTTAGTTAAGAAAAAATTTTTATGGATTTTTTAAAACCAAAATTCTTTAAAAAATACATAAAAGAACTTGGAAAGGTCGTCGACTAATACTTTCGCATCCATTTTATGTCGACTCAGAAAATTGAGAAATTCAATTCCTCCATTCTCCGTATCCACCATTACATCAGCTGTTGAATTTACTTGGGGAGGTGGTCGCCAAAAATCAATCTATGGGGGAATTTTAATTAAATGATTGATAGGAGGAGATTAAAGGTTTTCAAATATGGATAGCGAAATTTTTATTAAATATTGACGGAGCGAAGGGATCAAAGGTAAATTTTTGAATTCTTGTGAAATGGACAAGGATACGATTTTCGGAACTAAAATCCTGAAAACCCGGGATTTAAAAATTATTTAAAATTACTATATTAATATCATTAATAATAAAATTAATGAATAATTAAAATTTTAGATTTAGGATTATTTAGAATATTTTTATTTCGAATTTATTATGCCCAAAATTTTTAATTTTTATTGGGCTCGAGTATTGCTAATTTTTATTATTTATTTTGAATTTTTAAAGCCTATTAATAATTAAAAAATTTAATTTAAATTTTACCACTCCCAATTGTTCCAATTGATTTAGACCTTCTAGTTGTTCAACACTTTTAGGCTTTATATGGTAAACCTTGAAGCGTCTATTAAAAAAATTAATTTAAAAAATATTTTTCAAAGCCAACCCGTTCGAATAGCCTTTCCCAGCATTAACAGACTCCTCATTAGCTTTAATCACCCCGATAAATATTATATAAAATATAGGAATATTTACAACATTTAATAATAAAAATAAATTTATTGCTAGAACCATAACCAGAAGGCCTAAAAAATAAATAAAAATAAATAAAAATAAATAAAATTAATTAAAAATAAATACTATATAAATAAATTAAAATAATTTTAATTTTTTTATTTCTTAATTAAAAAAAAATAATTAATAATTAAATAATAATTATTAAAAAAAATAAATAATAAATTTAAATAAATAAATAATAAATAAATAAATATAAAATTACTAAAATTAATCAAAATATTTATTAATATAGAATATATATTATAAAAAAATAAAAAA
>ABLG01000635.1:0-45550 GCA_000172435.1 Meloidogyne hapla
AAATTTAAAAAATAATTAAATAAATTTACATCAAAATTTAAAGAATATTTATGGATGAGGTTCCAACAAATATAACTGAAGCTAATAATATTCAAATAAAAGAAAATAGTCAAGTATTACTTAAACGTGTAGTTGTGTGTGTTTCTGTTCTTCTAACGGTTATTTTTATCAATACAGTAAACTCTCGATATAACCAACTCTCGATATAGTGACACCCGATTTAACGAACTTCTCGGAATAATGAATCTCTATCTCTGACCCCTGACAAAGGTTCCTCCCTAAAATGACTCTCGGTTTAACAAACTCTCAGTTTAACGACTTTTTCTCCGGTTCCTTCTGTTCGTTATATAGAGAGTTGACTGTAATTAAAATATAAAAATATTTAAAAAATACTTTTAAGGCAATTGCTATAGTGTTGGTTGCTCTTTCACTTTCTTTAGGTCCAAAAATCGACCAATTAGGTATTTTTATTCTATTATTAAAATAAACAATTGGATGTTAGCTTATTCTTTCACATAACAATTGACCATAGTTCCTGAAACCGAAAAAATTTAAAAATCAAGAAAAATTTTCTCAAAAACTCAAAAAATTATCTCCTAGGAAATATAGATATATTCTTAAAATATAGATATATTTTAAATATAAATATTTTTTTCAAAATATAAGTCTCAAAATTTTTTAATTATTTATTTTACCCAGTGAGTGACTCTTTGGAAACTAGAATAAATTCAAAGGAATTGTTCGGTCATTTGGAAATAAAGGCAACTAAAACTGAATTTGATGGAAAAGTAAATTAAAAATATTTAAATTTATAAATATATTATTTTTGTATTTAATTAAAAAGTCATTAAATAAATAAAAATAAATAAAATAATTATTGTATCAATACAAAAGTTTTCTAAAAATCCAAGTTTTTGGGCAGATTTAAGAGAAAAATAATCTGGCTTTGACGATACGGCCAACCTCAAACCATATTCTAATGAAGGCATCGAAAGAGAGGAGGGAGGGTTATCAGCAAGCATTAACTAATAAAAATTATTTTTTTTTTTTATTTTGATATTTCTTAATTAAATAAAGGTCAAGAAATGATTGACTATTTGTTGTTTTTAATTAAAAATATTTTTTGAATTTCCTCAGGGAATCATCAATACTTTACCGTATTTACTCAATTAATTACCCCCTTGAACCCACTCCCTATTAATTAACCCCTGGATTAAAATAATAATTACACAGGGCAATTAATTGAGTAAATACTGTAAATGTAATCAAAAGCCTTGCTTAAATCCGTTAAAAATTTTGCGGACTAATTAATGACCTAGTTAGCCTAATTTTAAATAAATTTTAGATTAATCAACAAATATTTTGAAAATTTTAAAACGAAAAATATTAAATTAAATAATCGAATATTTATAAAATACTTACCGAAAGCTTTAGTGCATTTTTACGGTAACTGAAAATTAAAAATATTACAAAAATTTACTAAAAATTAAATCTATTAACCTTTCATCGTTAAGCATTTTTCTAATTAATTTTCCAACAATTTCTGCATTAAGAGTTCTTTTATCTAGAATTTCTGAAATTCCAAAACGCTGTGCGCGTTTTGCATTGATGCCTTGATCAGCAAAGAGAGGGACTAGTAAAACTGGAATTCCTGCCTTTGCAGCTTCAAGAAAACTGCTATAACCTCCATGGGCAAATAAAAGACGAGTTTTTGGATGTTCTTGATGAGAAAAATATTTTTTTTATTAAGAAATTTTAATTGAGTGTGTCCCGAAGCATCTTTAGGCCCATAAATTTTTCGAATATCTCCGTGTTACTAATGTCTCTTAATTTCCGAATATTTTTAAAAAGTCGGTCGAGTCGAGTTTCGAGTCGAGTAGAATAACTCGTAAGAGCTACGAGTACTCGTTCGATCCCTAGTCTAGAACTTTAAGACGATATGATAATTATCCGAAAAGGATCAAAAGTATAAGTTTTGACCCATCAATTGACCAATAAACAAAACCGGTGTTTTAAGATAAATCGAGAATTCTTTCATTAAAGATTTGAAAAATTTGTTATGGAGATTTAAAAATAGGTTAAAAATTAACCAACTAATTAATTCTTTTTGATTAATCCATCGACGTAAATGCACATTTTTAAATCTCTCAATCCCTTCAATTTCAGTCTGTTCAGTTTTCCACAAAAAATCATAATCAGGAATTTGACCGAATGCCTTTAAGAAACTCTTAGTCATTCTAATAGGCATATTTGTAGTGTTTGATACTGTACCCTTTTATTATTTAAAAATTTTTTTTTGTAAAGGATAAAAGACAAAACCATTGAAAAGATGATAACACCTAAAAAGAAAATGGGTGTTGATAATTAAATTTCAGTGAACTCTCTCGTTATAAGGCACCTCAAGATTCATAGGGATTCTTGGAAAAAAACTTTTTTCTTAGATATTCAAAAAAAGTCTTAATGATATTCTGTAGGCCGAACACTTCGGCCTACAGAATATCATAAGATTTGGGGATTAAATTAATTTTAAAAAAGTTTAAAAAATTTCAAAATTTTGAACTTTTAAGGAATTTAGACTTAAATACATATAGGTAATTTGAAATTTTTTTTCTTGGATATTCCAGAAGATTCTTATATAATCAGAGGAGAAAAACTTTTTCTTCTCTAGAAATCATAAAATTACCAGTCTTATGATGCTCTTTAAAAAATCATCTAATGGAATTTTGGACATATTATAGTATATTTGCCTGGGGAAACCCTTGACACAACTTATTAACTTACTTATATCCCTGTGTAGTTATAAAGAGAGTCATAATAAAAATAATGAGAGACATTAAAGCAAATACCCACCCTTGCTCTCTTTCTTCGAATAAATAGACTCAATATCTGGATCAAGAATTATCTTTTTCCCAAACTTTTGTTGTTTAGAAGCAAGAGACCCCAAATTTAAAATAAATGTAGGCAAAGGTCTTGGAAAGTCGAGGAAACGTTCTCCATTCAATAAAAGGACAGAAACTTGTTGACCAATATTCCAAAGATTTTTAGATTTTGGAAATACTTAAAATAATTTTTAAAAAATATTTAAATTAAAATAAACATTTTTTGTAAAGAAAATTCTCCTCATGAAGTAAAACTAAAGAAATAATTTAATTATTTCAAAATAATATGGCAAACCATTGGGGAGGTTTACAAACTCAATACCAGCAAAATGCCAAATTACATTTATTACTCGTTGAAGGAAGTTCTTTTAAAGAGGTTTTTAGGATCGTCTACAGTAGACAAAGGGCTAATAACAAAATATTTTCATACCATTCGATCAGAATTGAAGGACAAAGGATGTGGGACGAATGAAGGGAATGTTCGTAGACCAAGCTAAAACGAAGATATAAATAGAAAAGAAGAATATAATTAATTAAATACAGATAAAGCTGTGAAGTCATAAAGCGAAGGGCCATGAGTGATCCAAATCATCTGTGAAAATATTGATAAAATTAAATTATACTCTCGTTATAACACTGCCGGGAATATGCCCCCCCCCCGCAACGTTCTACTCCTTTCTATCTGTCATTCACTATAATGGAAGTATAATGGGAGTTAGGGAAGTTAAAGGGGTGTATTTGTTAAGTTGAAAGTATCATGGAAAAACGATAAAGTCTTACTCTCGTTATAACACCACAAAGGTTATAAACTCAACTATCTGTCATTCTCATGGAGTGGAATTATAATGAAAGTTCACTTAATTAGAGGTATTATTTAATTTGACTAACATACTCTAGGGACTCCTGCAGCATGAGCCATAGCTACTGGACAGCTTTAAAAAATTTTAAAAAATCAGAAAAAGTCAGAACAAAAAAACAAACAAATCATGAAAATGTCCAATTGCTAAATCAAATTTTTGATAATTTACAGAAGAAAGAAATTTTGCTCGTCCTTCTCCTAGCATTTGTTCACATGCTTCTAAACGCATCTCCTAACAATTTTTTAGTTTAAAAGTAATCCAAATTTACTTTAAATTCTCTGCCTGTCCACCAGAGTTCGTATGGAGTGCCACTCTCGAAAATCATTTCTTGGAAAACCTTTAAGTAAAAAGTGATTTTAAAGGCATAATTCAACTATATACCTATGCTAACTTGTGATAATGTAACCTATGAAACTTGCAAAGTTTCAACAACATAACGGTTGTAAACTCATCTATCTTTCGTCCCTTTATTTTGAAATTATAACGGAATTTAGTCTTATTAAAGTTTGACTTTCGTTATAAAGGCATAGGGATATAAACCTTCAGTCCCTCCCAAAATCCCTCTCACAAATAATGGATATAAGTGCAAATATAACGAGAGATCATTAAACTAATATATTTATTTACCTTCAATCCTTCAATTTTCAATTTATCCTTGAATTGGATAGATTCACGAAATCTTTAGAATTTAAAAATAAAATTAACAATAATAATAGGCTTACTCTTGAACACCTTCTGGCAATTTAAAATCTCCTGTAAAACTGAAAATTGATAATTGAGGAAATATAATGACTTTCTAAACATTAAAATAAAAGATTACTGTATTTCCTAAAATAAAGCCTCATGGAATCTATTTTTCAGTTAACTTCCAAAGTGGGCTCTATTTCAGGAAATACGGTAAGATAATTCACTAGCTTTTTAAATAACGGCCTTTCAAGATTTTTAATTTTAAAAGATAAAAATCTAATGGAATGGATATTTAGATTTTAATCTAAAAGATATTCCAATAAACAAGAATTTTTGTCTTTTTTAATATTAGCAACAATTGAGGATTTTATTTTAAAAAATATTTTATTTAATTAATATTTATTTAAATTATTTTTTTATTAATATTTATTCAACCTACACCATATTCATTTCCATTTGTGTCCACAACACCACAGAATGACCCAATTTAGTCAATTCTTCCGCTAGTCTATAATTAAAGAGAACATGAGAATTGGTAAAGCCTGGCACAATTTGTAAAATATTTAAACAATTAATATAGTTTAAAAGAAAGATTTGGAAAAATAAATAAAAAAAAATTAATTTTAAATTAAATGGAATAATATTCATATTTAATATCTATTTTGAACAAAAAATAATTTATTTTTTTATTTTAACTTTAAAAAGAAGGGAAATTGGGAAATGATAAAAATGATAAAAATATAAAACAAATAAATAAGTAAATATTTATTGACAAATAAAGATTGTTTTTGATTTATTTTGCTAATAATTTAAGATAAAAAATAAAAAAATAAAAAATCAAAACTCTCGTTATAAGCCCATATCCTTCCCCCCACAAAAGATGGTCGTCGATCCGTTTTGATATTATAACTGAAATTAACTAAAAATATTTTTGGAAAATAAAATAAAGAAAAAAAACAAAAAAATATTTAAAGAACCAGCTGGCAGCAAGAAAAAGAAATCAATGCTTTACAATGATTAGTTAAATAATAAATATACCGACTATTCCCATAAACAAATAAATAAATATTTATTATTTTAATTATTTTAATACATTAAAGTAATTTTATTTTTAATTTATTAGTATATTTTGATTTTAAATTAAAAAAAATTTTTTTTAACAAACTTAAAGGACCTTGTCAGCAAAATATTTGCAGACAATATTTGCGGACAATGTTTGCGGCATTTTTTAATGCGCAACTGCGCCTACTGATTTTTTTCTATTTTTATTTAAATATTTTTTAATCTCTTTTTGTTCTCCAAATTTAGGGTTACGTAAATGTTTGGCCTTTCTCAAATACTCTTCGATTTATTCAAGAGCCAACAATATTCAGCGAAACATAAAATGTTAAGTTTTTTTTAAAAATATCCACGTCACATAAAATTTTATAAAAATTGATTTTCTATCCTCTATTTACTTAAATCAATTTATTTAAATTCTTCATGAGGAGAAATTTTATTTAAAATTTTTTTTTAAAATATTTTCTATTTACCCACGTGAAGACCAAAACGGGTAAACTAGGAATTAAACAAAACCGTTGCCAATTACCGTATTTTCTTGAATAATTACCCTGGGTAACTATTGTTTTATCCTTTTACTGGAGGAGGTAATTAGAGAAGGGGTAATTAATAGGGAAAGGATGAGGGAGACCTTTCTTTATGAGAGGTAAATTTTAGGAAGGAGTAATTAAAAGAGAGGATACGGTAGTTGGAGAACTGTTAATCGAATAAACGGTTACCGCAACGAGTAAAAGGAATAACATGAAATTTTTCCATACTCGGCAGGGGGATATAAAAAACTGGGACTTTTATTCCCTTGAGGCAATTTTTTTTTCAAATTTCCCCTTAATATTCCTCTTGAGGGAAAACCAAAAAACCTAATAGAAAATTAAATTTTTATTTTTTTCTTATTTTTTTCTAAAATTTAAGGGTTCCTTCAAACATCAATTTATCAGCCCAAATTTTATTAAATGCATATTCAGCCATTCAATTTACGAAAAAAACATTGGCTATTGTTTTACTCTATTTTGGGATTTATTTGTCTTTTAATTGTTATTTTTGTGTTAATTAATTTTTTGAAGTGGAGAAATGGAAATAAATTAATTTTGACAAAATCTGATATTAATCAAGTTTATATTGCTAATTTGGGAAATAATGATGATGAATTTACTCTTCAAATTGTTATTAATATTGATGAGGTAATATTACTATATATTAAGTAAAATTTCAGAGAATAAATTTTAACAAAATTTTCATACCCTTAAGATCTGAGGCACTAAAATTTCTACTAAAATTTCTACGAAAATCGAAATATCACATCTCTCTTTCAACTTTTAATAATTAAAATTCTACTTTCGTTATAAACCCATATCAAGAGATGGTGAAAACTCTAAGGCACCACTGAGTTTTTACGCATTTTTCAAACTCCATTTGGATGTTCTTATAACGGGAGTGACTCGCAAACCTTTTGATAACCCCAAATCTTGTTATCAAAGGGCTGGGAAAATTAGAAAATTCCTCTTCCATTGCATCACTTTCATAAGTAACTTACATTTTAAACTTTCCTTTGGGTGTTATTATAACGGGAGTGATTCACATATATTTATGTGAATCAACAAAAATTTCTCTCAAAAATAGAAAAATAAAAAAAAATATTTTTAAATATTTCCTCGTTCTATATATTAAAGTCCACATTTATTTTTTTTCTTCCTTCAAAGTAACATTCTCTTATCAATTTTATCAGAGGACCCGTAATTATTTTTTAAAATTGTTTTCCCCCAAAATTAATTACAAATCAATTTATTTAAAATAAATGATAGACAAATTAATTTTTCTTAATTTTTTCCCTCTAAATAAATTTAAAAAATAAATTTAAAAAATAATGCCTCAAATAAAAACCTTTAAAAACCAGAAAATATTTAAACAAAAAATATTTTTATTTTTTATTATTTTATTTTTTCCTTCAATTTCTACTACTTCCAATCACTCCAATAATATAATTAAAAATCAAATTAATAATTTATTTGAAAAATTTATTTCAAAACAAAATTTATTCCCTCAGCAATTTCAATTCTCTACCTCAAAAAATATTCTACAACCTTCCCCCGGATTTATTACAAATTGTTCTGAGTCAATATGTGAAGGACCTTTATCACCAATTTATTGTTCTGGCCCTTTGATTTCTTCGGCTTGGTATTTTGGATTACAACATCAATGTCCTGGCACAAAACTGCTTTATGAACCCAATGAAATTCTTAAAAACTTTCGAAAGTTGGTAATACAAAAATATTCATTTTTACTCTCGTTAAGCCCAATATTGAAATAAAACTTTTCCAATGGACATTAAGCTCTCATTATAAACCCACTGAGATTTTAATATAAAAATATTCTTTTAAACCGTTTTAAGTCCAGAGAGCCAATTATAAGCCCAATATAAGTCTTGAAATAAAACTTTTTCAATGGACATAAGGCTCTCATTATAAACCCCCCCTCATTTTAACCATACATAGGATAATTCAATATAATATTATCAAAAAACTAGCTTCTCTTTACATATTATATTTGGGAAAAAATATTTATTTCAATAATATCCATCCTTTAAAAATTTTTTCTATAGACATTTAGCTCTCGTTATAAGCCCGGTTAATAACAAGATATAAAAAATCTTTGAGTTGGTCTATTATGAGTGTTATCTTCCTAAAAATAATAATATAGCCCAAAAGTCATTTAATTTCCACCCCGTGTACTGGACTTATAACGGGAGTCAAGTGTAATAAAATAAAAATTATTTTAATTTTTTTAAAGAATTATTCGAGGAAAAGTAATCAAAAAAGGAGATTTTATGCAATTTTGTGAAGAAAATTTTGCAAATACAGATTATTTAAAATCTTCTAATTTAACCGATTGGCAGCCTAATCCAAAGAATTTTGAATTAATTAATGACCCAAAATGGAAGTTTGTAAATTTTTAATTTTTTTTTAGTCTAGAAATTATTTTTTTTAAAGAAAATTTGCTTTTTCATTACATCAAATATGGCCTTTATTAACTCGTGAATTTATTGATGATGTTCACAATAAACAACAGTTTTACCCTGTTCTTTCTGTTCCGAATAGATTTTTAGTTCCTGGTGGATTTTTTAAAGTGTTCTTTTACTGGGACACTTATTGGATACTTAAAGGTAAAGAGGGAAAATTGAAAGAAAATTTAAAAAATATTTAAAAAAAATGTTTAAAATAAAGTTAACTTTCGTTATAAATGCACTCCAAGGGACAGGATTAGTGGTGCACTTAAATCCCCTCTTAAATTAGAGATAGGACTGGGTCCGAATTAGAATCTGGCCCATTAACTTTTTTCTGATGTTTTTCTGGATCTAGGTTATTTTCTGTGTTAAACCATATTCCTGGTCAGCCTAGAAATTAATTTTAAAAATAAACCCAGAAAAATGTCTCAAAATTAATAATTAATATCACCGAGTTTAGGTTAGTCTTGGCAGTTCCTATTATCCGAAAACTAAGAGAGGACCTCAAACAACCCGAAGAGAGGACCGAAACCCTAAGGGCATGTTAGGGATAACTTGTCCTGAATTTTCTTAAGTTCAGCTATTTATAACGAGAGTCAACTTTCAAAAATATTTTTTTTAATAAAATACTTTTATATATTTAGATTTAAGGTCTTTATTTTTCCAATCTGATCGAAACTTCCTATGGTGTTTTAAAAAATTTCGCTCATTTATTAAATTATCACGGATTTATTCCAAATTCTGGAAATATACAGTAATTTAATTAATTTTTTAATTTTAATTTTTTAATTTTTCAAAAGACTTTCAAGAAGAAGTCAACCTCCATTTTTTACACAAATGATTAAAGATTATTTTGAAATTACAAAAAATAAAAGTTTCTTAAAAGAGTTTTTACCTCTAGCGGAAAAGGAGCTTAAATGGTGGAGTCAAAATCGTTCAATTATTTTTGATTTTAAAGGAAAAAAATATTCAATGTTTCAATATAAGGTAAATAATATAAAGCCCTGGCTTCCCATGGGAATAATTTTAAAATATTGTGGAACTATTCATTGAGATAGTTACAGTACTTCATTTTTTGAGTAAGGCCACCTTGTCTAGGATTATTCAAATCGCTTTTGACCTTTTAAGAATCTACTATGAATGGCTCTTCTAGAAGATTGGCTCTTCTAAAGCATTATCCAAGACCAATTGGCCGAAGGTTTTGAAGGAGAATAAAAGTTTCCTCCCAGCCTAGTTTCAGTCCCTTGCTTCGGAGAGCTCGCAGGATTAAAATCCCATCCAATCTTTTGCTATTTTCTTTGATAGGTTCGGTCGCTTTACTATAGATTAATTTTTCTTCAATTTTAAGGGATACATGCCCTAAGCCAGAGCCTCAAAAAATTATAAAAAAATTAATTTAATAGGCAAAAACTAATTGTCCTCGTTCTGAAAATTTTTTGGAAGATTATCAGCTTGGAATTCAAAGTAAAAAGCCTTTATTCTTTTGGTCATCAACAGCGAGTGCTTGTGAATCGGGAATTGACTTTTCTTCTCGTTGGTATAATTGGAGGAATAATAGTTTGAATTTTAATGAAAATGGGGGTGAAATGAGTAGAGTTAGGATTGCTACAAATTTAGTTTTGCCTGTAGATTTGAATGCGTTTATAGCTTGGAATTATTGGACAATGGCTAATTTAAGTAAAGAAATTGGGCAGAATGAGTAAGTTAATTAATAATGAAATAAAAAAATGTAAAGTTTGCTTCCGTTATAAGTGCATCTCGTTATAAGCGCACACATAGCTCAGGCATGACTGCAAGGTTCCACAGTAATAGACCTGGGTATAAGTACACTACTTATACCCAAGACCTGTTCTTATAAGTTTATGAGACAAAATGAAAGTCTCTTATAACGAGAGTATATAGAAATTAGGGAAGTTTCCTTTCTAGCTAGCAAAAATAATCTAATAAATAATCAGTAAAGCAACATATTATCACGAAATGGCGCAGAATCTAACTGATTCCATTGATAAAGTATTATATGACAAAGATACTGGTGTCTGGTATGATATGGATTTGGTGGAGAAAAATTTAAGAACAAAATTCTACCCAAGCAATATTTACCCTCTTCTTTTGGAGAATAATAAAAGGCCGAAGGATGTTTGCGATCGTGTGATCAATTATCTGTATAAAAGTGGAGCACTTGAATTTAAAGGTTTAAATTAGTTGAAATCTTTGCTTTGGGAGGGAATTCCATGGAGCTCTTCCTTCACTTTCCGCATTTCTTCTTCTTCCCTTTTCTTCAATCAACCCAATGGACGAGGGAACATTCACTTCACCTTTGCTCCCTTTCCCCTTCGATCAACCCCTCCATTAAATAATAAATTTTAGGAGGGATTCCTTCATCAATGGAGCGAAATTCCAGCGAGCAATGGGATTTCCCCAATGGATGGGCTCCACAACAACATTTGTTTGTTGTTAGCCTTCTAAATTGTCATAACAATACTAAGGGCAAAAGTATTGCAAAAAAGATAGTTAATGCCTTCTTAACAACAACTTGTAATGGATTTTTCAATCCAAAAGTGGGAAAGGTTTTTTGAAAAAAATTAATATCCTATTGTATAAAATAACCTTTAGCCTGCCCAAATGTGGGAAAAATACGACGTTAGGTTTGGAGATGGTCGATCAGGTTTTGGAGGAGAATATCCACCCCAGTCAGGATTTGGATGGACTAATGGAGTTGTTCTTGAATTTATTAGATTGTTTTATACAAATTTGGAAAAAGTTAAAAATTAGACAACGAAAAAACATTAAAATTGATATTTTTTATAAAAAAGGATTAGCTATCCTGTACAGGATTTAATTAACAGTTAGCACTTTTTTTTCGTTTTCTCTCCTGATTTCGTTTATTTAGTTCAACACTTAATTATTTTTTCTTTTTATATTATATCTATGTTGTGTAATGCCACATGTATTATATAAATATTATTTTTTGGATGACGACGCCAATAATATAATTTAAAAAAATAAAAATTTAAAAGGAATAATGTCAAATTAATTTTATAATTTTTTTATCTAATTATTTTAAATAAAAATTTTTAAAATTTGGATTTTCCATATTTTTTATAAATGTTACTTTTTTACATATTAAATTAACATGACTTAATTACAAGAAAAAATTTATTTTTATTTCTTTTTAAATTTATTTTATTTCATATCACATTTTAATAAATCCCGTTGAATTAAAAAATAAATTAATAATAATATCCATTCCTTTTAAGATTGTATTCTCGTTGATCTGCAGAATTTGTGTATTTAATAGCCCCAGGGTGTGGAAAGTGATGAACATTCCTTTAAATTAAAATTAATTTATTTATTAAATTTAGGGTTTTTATAAGCTTTGGGGATTTATAGGGCTTCAGGATCTTTGAGGATTGTTACAGTACCCTTGTCTGTCTAAAAATTTTTCTTTTATCTTAATTTGTATCACATTTTCCGAGCTATACACTACAATCAGCAAAAAGGGTGATCATAGGTCCGTGACACGGTGGGCTGTACCCTGGGAATCCATTGAGACAGTTCCCAAAATTTCAAGGGAAGGTCAAAAGAAATTTGCAATTCCTCCTAATTTGAATTCCCCTAGATCCTTAAAGTAACCTAGCATTGTAAAAAATAATATCTCCATCTGTTTGAATAGGATGGCGAAGTGCACGTCGTATAGCACGTATGGCAAAACAAACAACTAATGCGGAACAACATAGAACGACGATAATAAAACAGCCAACAAATATCCATCTGATAAAATAAAAATAAATTTAAGAAATGTTTTATTCTTAATATTAAGAAAAGTAAACAATGGAAGAAGGTTCTGAGAGGTATCTTTAGCCGGAGTGGTAAAATAAAATTTCTGTAGTATGGGGATGAGATAAAATCAAAAATTTTTCGAAATAAAAATCATGATAGCCTATCTCTTAACTAGGCCTAAATTTAATTAGGTAATTAATTAGAAATCAAACGTTAAAAAACGTAGATCAAAGGGTAAACATGCATAGTGTGCACTACTGGATGAATCGCCACAACGATCCACCCAAATACATTGAGCTGGTTCCGGACATGAACGAGTGCCTATTTGATTATTATTTTGAATTTTTAAAAAACTCAAAAATTAAAAAATCTCAAAATGTCAAAATTTCAAATTGCTAAAATGTCAAAATGTCTATTTTTCAAAATGTCAAAAATTTCATTTTTAGAGATAATAAATAAAGATATCCTTAAAATAATCTTAAATCTTTAAGTTTTAATATTAAAAGAGTATTTTCTTTCCTCACAATAGTCAGCTGTTTCAAAACATCCTCTGCTGTCTCCAAATACAACATTTCCCATTTTAATCTATAATTATTAATTTTATTTAAAAAGGGAATTTAAAAAGAAAAATCAGTTGTTTAGAAAATAAATTGATAAAAAAAAGAAAAAAATGGGGAATATTTAAAAAAATGTAAGGGAGAGGGAGAAACAGGTTTTTAGGCCGTTATCACAATTTAACAAATTTTTTTTAAATTAAATTTAATTTAAAGACAAGAAAGGGAGGAAAGAGTTATTGAATTAATTTAAAATAATTAATTTTTAAATAATTTATTAATTGTGATTGAAATTTTCTTGAATATTAATTGGCCATGAATATATAGTCAACTCTCAATATAATTTCTCAAAATTTATCTAAACTCTCTCTTTAACGGAATTTTTTCTCCGATTATTTTATATAGAAATTTGACTGTATATTTACTTAATAAGTTTATTCAAGTAAGAGGATAATCTAACTTTGTTCAAAATATAGCAGTACGTATTTTAGAAAGCGGAAGACGGAAGCGGAAGAGATCCCATCACTGGCATGTATCTTAAATTTTGTCACTATCCATGGCTAGTGCCGAGTGTTCGGAACTCACTATATTAAAGTTTTGGCCTTATTAAAGACAATCCTTCCAATGTCAAAAACATACAGCCCTTCTTCCATTACCTATATTAATATTTCAAAACAATTATTTATTAAAATTGTCTCTAATTAAAAATACCAAACAACAAATTAACACACAACTGTTAATAAAAAAATTAAACTTTTAAAGATCGATTAATGTTTAAATTAAAAAAAGAATGTTTGGGGTTAATTGAAGATTAATTTATTTTAATAAAAGATCACAAGATAAAACAATTGGGTTAAAAACAAATAAATTGTTATTGAAAAAATTAATTAAAAAAGAGACATAAACAAATCAAACAATTAGATAAAATTCTATATTTCCGGGTTTATAGGTGATCGTAGTTCCAAGCAGAGTAGGACAAAACCGAGATAAAACCGAGATTTTACTTTTTAATCTCGAATCTTGGCTAGACTCTCGGTTTTTGACCCCAAAAAATCTCGGATTTTTATTAATCTCGAAAACCGAGATTTTTGTCATACTCTAGTTCCAAAGCGGTCTGAGCTCATGCTTAAGCTTATTAATTATCATTATAATGAATAAAATCATAGATAAGGTTTTAGTGTAACTTGATAAAGAAATCTAAAATGGAGTATTAGACTTTTGTAGAAGCCAGTTCTTAAAAATAAATCTTATATAGTCAACTCTCCATATAATTACTCTCCATTTAACGAATTGTTTATTGAAATCTTTCACGATCATAATACGCTTTCTCTCTAAAATGGCTCTCCATTTAAAGAACTTTTCTGTTAACGAACTTTTTCTCAGGCTTTGGGGCTGTTACTTATATTGAGATTGACTATAATAAACTAAATAAATGTATTAAACAAAAATAAACAAAATAAATTATTTATGTGCTTTTAATCCGTCTTTTAATTTTATCACTAATAGCCCTTTTAATTTCGCTTATTTTTCGACTATTCAATGCACTACTGGCCGTCACTTTTCTAAATTTTTTTGCCATTTTTTCTTTCAAATTTTTTGATTTTTTGCCTTTATCTTCTTCAATATTTTCAATGTAATCCTCTTTTGGACTAGGAACTTTTCCTTCCTTCTTTCCTTCCTCTTCCTCCTCTTCAATAATTTCACAACTTGCACTTGGCTGTTGATAATCTTTATTTGGAGAGTTATGAGGAGAAGAAGAATCTGCTTGATAATCAAGATTACCAAGCCTTTCCCAATCCCAAGCCTGTGGATTTTTAATATCTCTTTTGTATATATTAATCGTATTATCAGATGATACTTCTTCAATTTCCCCCTTATTTTCGGCTTCGTTATGTTGAAAAGGTACAATATCTTTTTGAATAGTTGAGCCTTAAATATACTTAATGAGGTTATAAAAATCTCGGAAACATAGGATTCCCACATAAAAATAACAATTACCCTTTTTTGAAGGAAAATGAGACAAATCCATTGAAAAATCATCTGTTCCTTCATATTCCGCCTCTGAAAATGAATGGTTCGAGCCTGTTCGCTCTCTCTCTAGATCGCTCAATGAACGTGTTGGTAATTGTAATACACCTATTGACCTTGCTTCGATTGGATGGCTTCTGTGACGGCGCCTTCTAAATCCGGATTAATAAAGTGTTAGATTATTTATTTTCAACCTTTCTTTAGCTAATTGTCTTCTTATCGGACTCCTTGCCGAACGTATATCTTCCTGTTCTTCTTTAATCTCTTCCTTCTCTAGACTCACTCCCACTTCTCCTTGAATTGATCCTACATGACCTTCCTCTCTTGATTGACCCTCTTCTCTTGAATGTTGCTTTTTACGGCTTCTCCTCAGAGGCGTCTCATATTCTTCATCATCTTCTTTCTTCCTTTCTTCATCATCTTCGTTCTTCCTTTCCTCATCTTTCTTCGTTTCCTTCTCCTTTTTTCTTTGTTTTCTATCTATTCTTTTACTTAATTTAACAAGAAAGTCCATATTAACGGGAGAATCTTTGAACAAGTCTATAAGTTTACGCGATGTTCGCCTCTTCTGCTGTTGTTCCGGCAAAGCTTCATCTTCCTTATACAACTTTCCCTTCCCTTTCCTCCTTCTTTTAGCTTCACTACCCTCAGATTTAATGCTTTCTGATCTGAATCCTAGTTATTTTAACAGGATAAGTTTAAAAAACCTGTCACTATCGTAATCCTCTTTGGGAAAACTAATAATTTCAATTCTGTTGTATTCCTTTCTTTCTCGTCTTTGACCGATATGGTAGGTATAATGAGGAGAATCTCCATTCTAAAATTTAAATCTATAAAGATCTTAGTTAATTTAGACCTGCAATATGGGCATTATCAACTTAACATGATACAAAATCTTTTCTTTTATTTCGTCATCAAAATGAGCCTCATTACTTAAAGTTTAATGATTATAAAGATAAGGAATTTAACTTACTTATCGTTTAATTTAATTATATCTCCGCAAATAGGACATTGTTTAAATTTTGTTATATAATCACTTGGCTGTTCATCCTTTGCTTGAATTTCTTTCGAAAGCTCAATTGAGGTTGCTATGCTTTAAGGAGGGAAATTTAAGAAAAATACTTTAGACAATTTTTTATTAGAAAAAATTAAATAAGTTCTGTTTATACTACCATAAACTTTGTAATTTCTCTAAATGATAATCTGTTCCATTGATAGATTATTAAATATCGGTAAAACTCGTTCTTGAGATTAACAGTTCTGGATGCTGCCGATGTTTATTCGAATCCTTATCCCATCCAATCCTTATTCCGACTTATACTTGACAGAACAAGGATTGGAGATAATAGAATAACGATTAATTGAGGGAGGTAATTAAGCGGGTAAATACGGTAATGAATTAAATTAACTTACTATGTGTTTATGCATTCTTTGTGAAAATAATCCTAAAATTTCAATTCATAAATTAAAAAGAACTACAATTTTCTTACTACACAACCCTCAAGTCTGTAAATTTCTCTTTTGCTATGCTTTCTTCCTTGACAAAGTCCACATATTGGCACCTGAATTTTCTTGATTTTATGCTCATATCGGTGATTTTATGCTCATATTCTATGTTACCCTTTATTGTCATTACTTAACTGGACTCTATTTTTCAAATGCCCATTGAAGTTGGTCTCTATTTCTTGGTAGTGTTTAAGTTCATGGTGGGGCTCTATTTCTCAATTTCAGGAACTTTCAGGGTGAGGCTCGATTTTAGGAAATACGGTAGTTAGATTGCCCTCCCAAAGGGACCTGTTATATTATAGGGGCACTACAACTGAACCCACAACCTAACTGAATCCACTGTCATCAATAATTTAAAGAAGTAACCCCATTGTTAATATTAACCTGTTTAACAAAGAAATTCAAAGAATGTTCTTCATTGTTCCTCAAATAATTGATAAAACTAATTGTTCTTTTATTAGGTTCAAAATAGTCATGCAATTCCATTTTCATCTCGTCCATTCCCAAATATTCTCTTTCATTTATTTCTTTCTCAGAAAATTTGTGGCAATATTCAAACAACTCATTTAAATTTACACTTTCTTTAACCGGTGATTTTCCTTTTACAGTAGCCATATATTTTTTAAATTTTACTAATCCAGTAACACTCATTTCGATTGAAGGTAATTGTTCAAGAAATTTAAAATTGAGGTAAAAATTTTCTGAATTCATTTCAAAATGGCCAAGTTGAAATAAATGGATTTTGTCCAATTGTGGTACAACGTTTTCCCATGTATATTTCTGAAAAATAACTTGAATTATATGTTATTCTATTATGAAATTGTTGTGGAATATAGAAAATATTAATACGTACTTGGAAGCTTAGAATTAAAATCTTACTTTTCCTTTCAGAAGTTACGGTATGAGGAGTGAGTGATTTGGAAAGATATCAGCCCCTTGGGTGTGACACCTTATTATTAACATAACACAATTTTATGAGTTTAGATAACTCCTTTCATATTTTCAAGTAACGGAGACCACACCTTTGTGCCACTTTATGAGCAAGCTTGACTTTACGATCCCTTGTTTAGGAATCTTTCCTCTGTAGGAAGGATTAAAGTTTTGTGATTTTCATTCATCAGACTTTAAGGATTTAAAACGGAATTTTTCACTTAATTTATTTATTATCTTAATCTAATATGATCCTGAACCTTTACAAATTTTTTAAAAAATTTCACAAAAATCCTACCCTAAATTGTCCTGCCAACAAATCCATCGATCTAATATGAACACGAAGTTGACTAATTTTTTTATATCCTATCCCATCTGTTTTCCCTCCAGCCATCAATTTTATAACAAAAACACCAGCTTTGTCAACATTGTCGAGGGTAGCTTGTAAATAATAACGAAACCAGTCATCGCAACCATGCAGACATTTTATCTCAATTTTCCATACAATAGGTTTTTCAATTCCATTATAAAAATAAATATTAGGTTTTATTAAACCGTGGAATTCGTGTTGTCTCTCACTTATCGAGGAATTTGCTTTATTGTTTAGAGAGATTTGAAGCAAAATAAAAATTTTAATAATAAAGTTTTTTGTTCTTATAAACATTTTATATCCTAAAAGAATTTTTATTGCTAAAATAAGGATTTTCTTTTTAAATTATAGTTTTAAATGTTACAAAGGTAAGGAAAAAGCAAGTTTTCGGAACTTGAAATATAATGACAGTCTCTAATATAATGTATAATATAATGACAGTATAATATAATTACCTCTAATATAATGACAGTTTCTAATAGAATGCCAGTCTCATTTAGAATGGCATCTAATTTCTTCAAATCGTAAAAAATCGTGCTTTTTGGACGTTTCACAACAGGTACAAGTTCTAAAAAACATTGAAAAATAGAATGCCATTATAGCAAATACGGTATGTTTATTCGTTGATTGGTCATTTTCTAGGTTAATATATGATCTGAGACTCTTCTTTGGCATAAAAATTTTTTGGACTGCTAATCCTTCATTGGACTACTAAACTGGACCAGAGCACCAAGTTTTCGCTACAATAAAATTTTTTAAATAAAAAATGAAGAGAATAAAATATTTTTATGTTTAATTTAAGAGGGTTAGATTGATACAATTGAATAAAGATAGACTTACACTTCCGCATCCGTGACTATTTGTAACATGTGGTTTTCTTAGAGTGACATTTTGTTAAATTAAAAAAAATAAAAGTTAGACTGTTTCCTCTTTATTCATTTCAAAATTTAAAAATAAAAATTGATTTAGATGGGAAAGCGGAAAATTTAAAAGGAAATTTAAAAGGCTTGCACTTTAATAAATTTTTTAATTTTTGACAATATTGCACTTTTTAATTTTTATTTTGAAAATAATTTTAATTATTAAATTATTATGAAATTAATATTTATTTATTTTGAATTTTTTAAGGTATGGTTTCTTCACTGAAACCAATTCCTGAGCTTTTCAGGAGCCGATGATGTATTTTCGGATGTTAGAGAATATTTTATGAAATGTGAATAAACTTTAGATTTCTAATAATTTTAAAAAACTTTAATTAAACACAACCCTTAATTTAATTTTTTTCCAGAAAGCCAGAGTTTTTAAATGGTTTTAAGGAAATGTTTAACAAATTTTCTATTTTATTCAGCATTTTGTAATTGTACGAACTGATAAGACTGAAATGTTTGATTATTTCAATTATGGAGTTGATACAAACATGTTTAAATTTTCGTTTAAAATGAATCTTCAAATACATATGAAATTGTCAATCTAGATAAAAGTGAAATTACAAATTATAAAAGCGAGCAAGAGAGAATGTTTCATAATCAATCGTACACCGCATTTAGAGGTAACAACATATTTAATAAGTCGGGTTACCATAAATACAGTATATTGAAAAAATATTGTTAAAAGAATGAAGAAACCTTCTGAATAAGATACTTCTGCATTCCGGGACCTATGACCACTGGGTCATAGGTATATACGTTAGACTATTCATTCATATTTCGGCCTTTATAAACCTTTTCTTCAACTATTTTTATTTATATTCATTGAAAGCTGAAATATGAATGAATAGGCTAAAATATGTACCAAGCTCCCAGTTGTCATATGTCCAAAATTCATCAGTATTTTAAAATCCTTTAACATTATTGTCTTTGACAATTTAATTTTTTGGAGAAACGAGAAGAGAAAGTGGAAAAGAAAATAGGGGAAAGTACCGAAATTATAACTATATCCGAGTATCCCATCAATATAAGTTCATCAAAACCATGAGGGGTCTTAAACCATTATATACCAAGGGATACTGACGAATTATCCAATATATTTAGATATAATATCAAAAAAGAAGCCTTTCATCAATCGTCTGATTAAGTACAGATATGATATTGCATTTTTTGATACATTGATATTGGAGCACTGTATCTTTTTCATATCGCAGGAATCAAAAATGTTTTTGGTATTAACTATACTCAACATTTGCAATACCAATATATATTCGATAAATATTCGAAGTCAAAAAATAACAAAGGTATTTAAGTCAATCTCTTACCTATTTTTAAGTAGAAAGTAGAGTTGGACAACCCCGGCTTCAAAACCGAAGATTTCAATTTTTTGTCAAAAATTGAAAGGTATTCATGGGGGTACCGGATAATAACCGGTTATGTCAATCCTAGAAGAAAATTAGCACATTCTTTGTTTTAAAACGAATCTATTTTTTTGAACTCCAAAAATTTCTACATACATTCAGAAAAAGTTCAACTTAATATCCACAAAAGTCGGGCCCTCAAAAGTCTGGATGGTGGGTCCGTGCCTGTCTATGCTACTTCTAATTTATTGAATTTTTGTAATTTTTAATTTTAGCTGAATCCGATAAAGGAAAATCTTTAATTTTTTATAATGAAAAAGAAATTATTACTGATTCTAAACATAACGTTGATGTAAACACATCTGTTCATAATATAATGGTATTTTGGAAAATTAATCTATTTAAAATATCTCACAATAAATTTTAAAAGCTTTCGGGATGTTAATATTTCATTTTAATGACCAATATATAGTTGTATAAAGAGTGTGGTATATCCCGGTACGGAGATGATCCATTCGGATGGTCCTGGCGATGAATTTCCGTACTAATCCATTTTTGGATTCCTTAACAATAAAATTAATAAAATAGTTTTCATTTAATAAAATTATTTCAATATTTCTAATCAGGATGAACTGTTAAGAAATAACATTAATGCATTAATAGGATCTGATGATATCAAACAATTCATTGATAAAGACAAATTTGTTTATAAAAAAGTTGAGGATCTTTACCTAGAGATTAAAGGGATATTCATAAATAATGACGAATCATTAACAAATAGTCCTGTAAAAAGTATAGAACATATTAATTTGCATTACATTGGTGGAGCTCAATTTGATAATGTGGAAATGATGAGAGATAATGTGGCAAGTTTTAATTTGTAAAATTAAAAAAATGCATTAGGTATTTGTCCAGAATTTCTTCTTTACTCCTTCTTTATACATATCTTCCTACTAAGTCGACTCCGTTATAGGATCCCAATGATACAAGACTCCCTCGGATATAAGACTCCCACCCAAATTTCCGGTCCCGATCGGATGTATTCCCATGCAGCGGATATAAGACTCCTTCGTAGAGACCCTCTATTGGGCGGTCCATTAGTGGGGTTTTACAATCGGAGTCGACTCTATTTAGAAATAAGAGAGAAAAAATTAATCTTTGCAATGATCCTTCCCTCAAATTAATCTTTAATTCTTTTCTCTTTGAATTCTCCCTTTTATGGAGAATGGATAATTTTCCAAAACCAACAGACTTATAGCTCCCAAACATAAAAAATGTTGCGAAATCCAAAAGAAACAGTGAAACCAAAAAACATGATTTAGAAAATGGCGACTTGTTAAGTTTTCAAGTTACAAGTTACAAAGAGATAATCCAAGGAGAGAGGAAGAATTCGAGTCAAAAGGTTCAAAACTTCCAAATCCTTCCCTCAAATTAATAATTAATATATTAAACATGTTAATAATTTTTAAGTTGAAATCTCGACAAAAAATTGGAAAACAAAATCAGGTTATTATAAACCTTGACAATTGTCAAGAAATATTAACTTTACTCGATAATATAGTAAATACTTTTATTGGTGTTTTTAATGATGTTTCTCTTAAATTAAAACAAAACAAAAAAATTAAATTTATTTACAACTGTCATATAGACAAAAAGAATTGGTGGAAAGCAGAAGCATTAAGTTCTAGGCTTGATGATATAGTTGATATTAAATTTGATCATATAGAAAAATTGCAAGAAGAATTGAGTAAGTAACGGAGATGAATTTGAAATCGGTTTTCCGATTTTTAAAATTTAGAAATTCAAACTGTGGTATAAATTTTGATCCCGTTATAACGTCTCTCATGTGTTTCCGTTATATCCATAGAGATTTGAGAGGGGGGGGGGTACCATCAGTTTGAAATATTAATTTTTCTGATTTTTGACGCCTACACCTAGTACTTGCATATTCATTTAAATCTTATTAAAAAATTCATATATTCTAGTAAAAGGAGAAACAAGTGTAATCATCACCAACTGCGGTTTCTCTCGAATGATTGAAGCTTTTGCTTTTAATATTCAAATAGTTTGTTTACCAGATTTTTCTGAGCTAATTAATATTGCCAAAGCGTGGAATGCTAAGGCTACAAATGCTGCTTCAGGGTCAGGAAAAGGGGAAATAGGACATGCCATCAATCCTGATACAAAGTTAAAAAGTTCAACAAGCTCAACTGTGCCAGGAAAAAGCATTATGAAGGCTCCACTAGCCACAGCTGGAAAAGACAAAGTAAATTTTGGGCAAGCTTCTGGAGCTGGACAAAGCATTAAAGAGACTCATTCCCATACTCTCCAAGGATCAATTACAGCTTCAACTTCTGGAGACAATAAAGACAATGCTACTCTAAATAAAGGACATACCTCTCATACTCACTCAAATGCAAGAAGAGGAGAAATAGAGGAGGAAATAGAGGAGGTGCCAAAACGTTTCAGCTGTTTTGGATTTAGATGTAAAAGAAATGTAACTGAAGAAACCTCTTTTAATTTAAAATATGATGAGATCGTAGTAAATATCAAGATAAATAATGGTGATTTAAATAAAGATGAAATTGTTAATGTTCTAATGGATATGTTGACTACAGATAAGTAAGAGATTTAATTCATTTGAGGTATTTTAAGGAAACTGGGATACTTCGTAAATTTACAAAAACAGACAGACTTATTCTGTCTAATCCCTACTGTGTTTGGAATTTGAAAGGCACTCATAACCAATTTAGCTTAGGTATACTTTTGTGGTGCAAAAGTCATTAGTGCCGACTAAGGAGCTCATACATTACCGTATCAGACATTTACTAAAATTTCATTAAAAAGTATGACCTCAGACATGGTCTTCCAACCACTAGTGTTATATAACAGTTAAACAATTTTATTTTATCAATCTCAGACCTAACTTTTATAATTAAACACTAATATCCTTTATAGACACTAAATTTTAATAATTTATTTTAAGATATGAAAAAAATGTTTTTAAAGCATTTAATTATTTGCATGATAAATGGCAAAAGAAAACACCTCAAAATGTTTTCTTTGAAGAAGTCAAGAATTGTTTAAAAGGGGTTGATGAACACAAAGGATTGGTTATTAATTGAACAGAATTATAAGCATTAAAAATTTCGGATTGTAAATACCTATTCAAAGAAACAAAAAAAAAAAGATATAAAAAATCACAAAAAAATTAAAAAACATCAGACAGAACTAAAAAACAGTCTATTCTATTTAGTTAAACATTTTTAGTGATAATACTTTCTATTTCTTTTGTACATATAACATTTCATTTCTATAGTTTAGCGATAAATGTAAATAACCCCGAATTCTTTTTATATTTTCACCCAAATTTTTATGAAGGTTTCCCTCATAAATTTTGATCCTTCGGAGTGGAGTAAAATTTATTTTGACGAAAGAAATAAATATTCTGAATATCCTTGTCATGAACATTATGCGTGGCATCTGATGGAAGAGATGGTTTCCTTAAAAGTTGCCTCACTTAGAATTAATTCCCTCCTTTTGAATGAAGTGGTACTTTTCTAAATACCGTATTTACTCTATTAATTACCCTCCCTCAAATAATTACCCCTCTCTATTAATTACCCTCTCCAGCGAGAGGTTGAAAAAATAATTACCCAGGGTAGTTATTTGAGTAAATACGGTAGTCCCTAATTCTACAGAATAAATATTTCCATTTAGAATTATAATTGAATATATAATATTTGAATAATGCGAAAATTAATTTTATTAATTTCTTTTACATGACAAAAGTTTACATATCCCAAATTTAAAATTCCATTTTAGACTTGATTAGATTTTTAAATCATTCATTCTAATCATTTAATCAACATTTATGCAATTCGACCCCATATCACATTTAAACTTTTTTCGCTCACTGAGTATAGTTGCCTAAAAAGCTAAATAGTTTAAATAAATTTTTACTATATTTTTTAAGTACTAAGAATTTCCAATTAAAATCATATAAAATCTTTAAGCGCTCTCTAAAATATTATACGCGCTCTCTAAAAACTTTAGAATTTTTAGTCCTGTATTTTAAAAATTATGGCCAAAATGTTGACTTATCAAAGGAAATTTTAATTTAAGTTTTTTGATGTATATCAAATTTAGATTGTTAATTAATTGATGAAAAGTCATGAAATTTTTAGGTATGAAATTTGAAAAAAAAAATTAAAGAATTTAGATCTTCGGGGGATACTGCTATTTTAGGCGCGCGACCAAATCACCCTAACCCTTATTATCTTATAAATTATTTTATTAAAAAATAACATCATATAAGCACTTGCAAAATTCTCCTTTACAATTTTTCCTGAAAAATAAATGAATAAAGAAATTAATAAAAAATAAATACCGAGTATAAATATAATGACTTGGTTGGTCACATTTACTTTTGGCTTTGCAGCAAGTTTTATATGCATCATATGGTTCAACACCAATGAATTCGTTAAATAAGAAGCATATGGTAAGAAATGAATAAATTGAAACTTTGATTGACATTTAAATTTGATATTATAAAAAATTAAAAATATAGGTAGCTTTAAAATGTTATTGTAGATTTTAAAAGAATATTATTAAGTAAAATCAGTCAGTTATAGGCACTTAATAATAATTCATTTAAATTTACTATGTTAGGTATGTGTTAGGGAAGGGCTTTGTATAAAAGCCCTTCTTTTAGTTTAGTATAAAAGCGGTTGAATACTAGCCCGTTTAGTCCATGATCTCCTTCGTCTGTCCCATCTCCACCATCACTGTTATTGTATTATCCTTTGTGATAAAATGTTACTCTCGCGCGTCGACATATCGGGACATAACAAGAAAATTGAATAATAATATAATAAGGAGATTTGGCAAGGCCAATTGTTTGTTTTGCTTCAGGATAACGATAAATATAGAAAAGGATTCTCTAAATCCTGGAATCCCGAAAATTGCAAAAAAAAACGGGATTCCGGGACGTGATTCCGGAAAAAACTCACACTCTAGTCGTAATGAACAATAGTACCGTAATACTAAATAATAATAACAATCGAACATAATACGGTATTATGACCTCAAATAACAAATTAAAAGATAAGGAATAATTAGGCCTTGTGAAACCTGATTTATTGAAATAAATTTCTTTAACTTAAAAATAAGCTGTAACCCCACTTTTATAAGCTGTAACCTCACTTAAATTAATGGTGAATTTAAATTTATTTCAACTAAATTTATATTCACAAAAACTAAAATAAATTATTAATTATATGTACGTGGCTAATTTTAATTTATGTGGCTAATAAATTTACTTCCTTAACAGAACGGAAGTAAATTATATATTTTGTAAAATATATTTTAAAATTATTGAAGTCCTGTCTGGAAAAATCAAAAATCAAATTTTATCATCGTTATTTTATTCTAATTCGTTTCTGAATTCAAAAATTTCAAACTTTAATCCTTAATACTTCCTTTATTTTTATATTTTGTGTTAAAATATATTATTATAAAATCTTAAATATTTTTAAAAATTTGTTCATTCATGCAAATATCACTAGCAAGGCAATGGCAAATGTAATGGCAATAAAAATAACAAAAGCGATAATAAATAAAGAGCTTTGATCTATCCAGCACTGAAATTATTAAATGATAAATTGTGTCAACTCTCGATATAACGAACCCGAAGGGACGTGAGAAAAGAACGTTAAATCGAGAGTCATTTTAGGGAGAAAATTTATTCTGATCCAGGGAAAAGTTACTTATCTCAAGAAGTTCATTAAATTAAGGAGTCACTATATCGAAAGTCGACTTTATTAAGCGACTTAATAAAGTCTTCCCCAAATCTAAAAGGCCACGTCTGTTATTTCGTCGCCTATAGGAAAACCGTTGTATCGGGAGCATAATATATTATTACCGTAGTTTGAAGTTCTGATTTGGTAAAAGCCAATATTTGCATAAATGCCATACATATAAGAACAAGGGCTAGAAAACTAATTATGAGAAAGGATGCTGCAGATGTATTTGCAAAAATTTGAAAATTTGTACAGGCAATGGTTAATGCTGCTACTAAAATTTTTTTGAAATTTATTAAGATTATAAAGGAAAATTTTACAAGCAAATATCCAAGCTCCAAATCCACCAAGTCTGTGGATAACATTAAATATTACTCGACTGCTCGAATCTGGATGACAACTGAAATAAGCTAAATAATAAACTAAATAAAATAAACTAGACAACTAAAATAAATGAAAAATACCGTATTTTCTTGGATAATTATCCTCATTTAATTAATTAAAACTTATAATTACACTCTCTAAAATATTCTCAATTAATTATCCTCGCTCGATAATTATCCTTTCGGAGAGAGATTGAAAAATAATATTGAAATTTAAAAACCCCTTGAATTTTCAATAATAATTTTGCAAGGACCAAATTTTAACTTTAGGATTTGCTCAGGCTTATAGACAATTATAAAGCCCTTTTCTAATTCTTGTTAATTTATTTTGTCATAAATGTTATAAAAAACTAGAGATCCCTCTTATGCTGGATATAGGATAACATCGGATATAAGGCCAATTATCTCATTATTAGGGTTGACTTTATAACCGGAGTTTTTAATAATCATTTTTAATTATTCTTAAAACTTCTCTTCTTTGATATTTACCGAAAAACAGCGCTAATCAACTGTGAAAAAGCCAGAAACGAAGCAATCATTCCCATAATAGCATGAGCTTGTCTCCAATCTATCTAAAAAATATTTTCTTCAAAAAAATAAAAATTTTGGAAATACCGCAATGCCTATTTTAGGTCCTTGCCATCTTCCTCCAGTGGCACTCATAATGCAAATTAAAGCAAGGAAAGTACATAAAATAGTTAGAGTGTTTGAAAACCTATGAACCTATTAGATGAATTTTTAAAAAAATTTTGTTCAAAAAAATCCAACCTGAAACCATAATTGCTCGCCCAATAAACGTTTCAATGGATTTCTTTGAAATCGAGCAAATAAAATAGCTAGAGGGGCAAAGAAAAGCCACGAAAATATCATCAACACAGCTAAAGAATTAAAATAATTAGAACAATAAATTAAAATTTCATTAATAATAGTACAGTCTCTTTATCTTGTCGAGAGCCTTGGGCAAATCTTGGCAAGATTTTGGTTCTGAGATCATAAAAATAGAATAAAAATAGATTTATTCTAATAGAACGCATCTCTATTTGAACCAGCCTCTATTAGAACCACATCAAATTGAAAGGTTGAACAATAGAACCACAGTGGTTATATTAGATTGAATTACTGTATTTTTACTCAATTGCCCTGGGTAATCATTATTTCAATCCTTCGCCGGATAGAGTAACTAATAGGAATGAGTAATGGGTAAGAATTACATAAATACAGTAGCTTAATTTATCAAAAAGATTTAAACTTGTAAAATTCTTAAAGGGTTACAATGCTATTTTCTTGAATAATTAACCAGGGTAATTATTCCTTCAACATTTTGATGGAGGGGGTAATTATTAGAAAAGGAGAGTTTTCAGAAAAAATATTTTTAATAAATCGAATTTTAATTTTATTTACCATGCGATCTAATAAGAAAAATGTTCGAAATTTCTGTTGAATTGCCAGAAGTATTTTGAGAGTTCTGTGAGTAACTCGAAGGTAAATAAAAATAAATGAGAAGAAAGTTAATAAAATTCATAGCCTGACAGCTTATTTTATTTTTATTTTATAAATCATATAGAATTTTTTTCTTAAAGAATTTTTAAAAATTATTTGGAAAGGGAAGGGCTAATAAAATTCTTTTAGGTTTATTATAGGTTAGAGCACTCCAAAATTCTTATAGGTTAACCTATAACAAAATTATTATAGGTTACTGTTCTTGGGTTTTTTGTGTCTGGGATCAAGTCTGGGATCAAGTATTGGTCTTGAGTCTAAATTCTAGGGGTGTTCTCTTGGTCTGGAGTCATGAAAAATTTTAGGTCTTGGAAAGCTCTAGTAAGGGCTTAACTGCTGAAAATCTGAAAATATCAGATTTACCGGTTGGACGGCTTAATCTGAAAATTTAATTAATTTGCCTATACTCCCTCCCATTCTTTAAATAAAAATTAAAATTCTAAAAATGGATAATACATTTCTTTAAATATTTTTGTATTTTATTATCTAGGACAAATTGTCTTCTCATTATTTTAAAAATTTTAAGAAATGTAGAAATTTAATAAAATAAATTTTAAGGCAAATTCGTAATAAAACAGATGCTTTTTATTTAATTTAAAAATTTAATTGGCTAGAAAAAAATTTTTTTTAATATTACTTATATACTTAAATAAATAACGCTAATAAAAATTCTTTTGAACCTAATAATTGCTGACATCAGACTTTTTTTGTCTAAAGCAAGTTGCTGCTTAGCAACAATTGAATAATTGTTATTTGAAAAAAATTATTAGAAACCTTAAAATTTGTTAAATTTAAAATTTTTTTAAATATTAATAATTTTATTAGTATTATCCAGTGAAAGCTAGGCCCGGTTCTCTAAAGTTCGAGGAACATTTTCTCAATATTTCTCAATAAACTTACATAGGTGTGATAATCAAAATAATCGGAAGAATAGCGCCTACTAATATTCCTCTAGCTAGGAATATTTATGTAAACATAACTAATCAAATCTAAGGCTTGGAAATAAATTTATTTATATGGCTGGAACATAAGTGAAATTATTTTTAAAATTTGATGGGTTAAAAAGAAGAATCTTAAAAAATAAAAAAAATAATCAACTCTCTCCATATAATTCCTCTCCATTTAACGAACCCTCATTTTTATTTAATAAATAATTTAATTGTCTAGGAACAAAACCTCTCTGTTTAACGAACCTTCGAGCTCCATTCCCTTCGAGTTCGTTATAGAGAGAATATAATTGTTACCGTATAACTGGAAACGGTATCCGAACAGAAGATTTTCGGTTATCCTATCATTTTTTATGTTCCGTATATCCGTGACCGTTTACTATTCTTGACATTGCGTAAAATTCAAATTTCATTATATGACATTTTGCGAAATAAAGTCAGACTGTGTTTTGTTTTGTTCGTTTACACACGATTTATTTCAAAATTTAAAAATAAAAATTGATTTTGCCAGTGAAAAGCGGAAAAATATAAAAGTGATGTACTTACATAATTTTTTTATTTTGTCAAAATTGCACTTTTTAATTTTTAAAAATAAATTTTCTAAGTTACGTTTTAAGTATTGCCGGCGATTAAATATTATGAAAGCTTTGTCCTATTTAAGATGGATTTTATAGGATTTTATTTAAAATGGATTTTATTTCTTTAATTCAATATTCCCCATTGAGCTTAATTCATGCGAATAAAATTTATAAATAAATTTTATTATTTATTTATTAAGTATGGTTGTCGGTTTGACAAAATTCTTCGGTTTACCGAAACGAAAAACCGAACAGAAAAATCATCTGCTTTTTTGTTTCGCTTTCAAGCCGGCAATCCTATTACCTATTTAGATAATTTTAATTTCTTAAATCCTAAAAATTTTCTTAATTGTTTCATTAAATATAAATTTCAAACTTAGTGAAGCTACATACATAGTAGGTGAACGAGATTCATCTTTATCGCATCTATATGGTATTCGTTTATCAATATTTTTATCATTAATACGTGAGAACGAGTTAACCATCTATCGGAAATCTGTTCCGAAATTTGAAACAGAAATTTAAAAATTATAAAGCTAAAATCCATAAATCACTAGTTGAAATGTTGCTTCGCTTATTTCTCATGATGGCTTTTGCCTTGCTTGTCCAACAACAAGCAAATGGAATGGAAATTGGAGAATCAAGTTTAAGCAATCAGGCTAATCAAAAGAAACGTGCTTTGGTTATTGCTACAAATCGCCCAAATGGAAATATGAAAATGATTATTCCTTTAGCTAATTTATTAGCAGAACATTACTATGTGGTGGGTATTTATTTTAGAACTTCATGAGAAGACGCGGCTTTATGTAAAGTTCTTGGCTGTATTCTAGAGGGAGATAACTATGTGAAATTACAAATTAGGTCATAAAGTCAAGTCGTTCAGCAAGTTTCTGAAGCATTTGTCAGACGGGGGAAGAGGACCTAAGGAAGAGCCTAAACCTCGTTCTTAGGACTTGGACTTCGTGATAAAAAATAGATACCGATACTTTAAAATTATAATTTCATTATCAAAAATTCATTTTTAATTAAGCATCTTGTTTTTCTAAAACTTGAATCGGAACAATCTGTAAATGAGGGGGGAGAGGAGGAATTAGAAATTGATCAGGAAAAATATAAACAATTAGTAGAAAATGACAAAATTAAAGATATTATTGGAAATAGTTTTGAAATTGTTGAATTTTCTGAAGCCGAAGTGAAGGAAGAGATAGAACCCTCACTTTTAGATGATAATGAAGATGCTTTGTCACTCATATATTTAGCAGGTATAAATTTTTCAAGGTATATTTTGGGAGATTTTTAGGAAGATTTGTTTAAGATGGTTAGTGGTTCTAGATGACAGCAGTGCTTGGAACCAAGATTCGTACTCGTACGAAATAAGAGTAAAGCAAAAAAGAGTGGTGGCACGAAGTACGAGTACGAGCAAATTCAAAATTTCCAAGCACTGGTTAACAGTAGGTCTTAATTGTTAATTATGAAACAATGAACTTTACTCCTTTACCATTTATAATATTGAGAGAGACAAGATTATGATTAGGACTCCCTTAGTCTCACATGACTTTAGATCTCATATTGATGTTTGGTATTTCTATTGGAAAGTGATTGTAATACTTTCAATTTTGATCCATATTTCCTTGTATTTTTTCCAATTTTTTTATTCAATTTCCAAGAGGTGTGAAATAGGGATACATAAACTACAGTAACCCTGGGTAATTAGAGGGGTAATTAGCAAGGAGAGATTAATAGAATTACGGTATAATCTCTCATAATTAATTAATATATTCTATTTCATTTTTATTTACAAGTTTAGGTATTTTTAAAAGCACTTCTGACATCAATAGACGAATGAAACAAGCTTCATTTGATTTGGCATTATTTGATGCAATAGATGTTGCAGCGCTTTTCCTTTTTCATGTTGCAGGGATAAAAAATGTCTTTTGCTTTAATAACAATACTCTTTTTCCATATCAATATGAATATGAAAATAAAACATTTCCATTACACACGCCATTACAAATTAACCCAAATTTATTCAAAACTGCTCATCAAAAAATGGTTTTTTAAATTATATTTAGAAATATTTTTAAAATGATTAAAGAATCGGTAACTATAGAAACAAATGCTTTGGGATCAGTGTTTGGAAGCTCATACCAAAATTCGTACTTGTACTCGTACCTGCGTATGATGTACGAGGTCAAAAAATAACCTGTATGAAGTAGAGTACGAGCAAAATCTAAATTTCCAAACACTGGTTGGGATTAGCCTCCCAGCGGAAACTGGGAGGCTAAAAAGGGTAAACGGAGAACTGATTCAAAACAGGGGGTTAATTACGGGTAGAAATAGCCTGGGGCAATCCTAGTTGGGATAACTCCCGCTCAATCACACTTCTCTCTAATAATTACCATCTCCATCGAGAGTTTGAGGAAAAAATTACCCAGGGCTTATTCGAGTGAATACGGTATCTTAAAAAAATATTTTTATTAATAATTAATTAAGAACAATTGGTTTAATGTAAAATGGGAGAAAAAATACTACAAATTCCTCAATAGATTAAACGGGATAGAAGAGAGATTCGAAGGCACTGATGTTTTATTAAATGAAAAGACCTTATCCAAATATAAAAATATATTAAAAGAGCACTTAGAAAATAATGGGGAAATAAATGAGAATATTTGGTCTAGTTTATTAGAAATTTTAGAAAAATTAATAAAAATGGACAAGAATATGATTATGAATGAAATTTTCAGTATTTTAATTGAAATTGGTGGATTTGATATGAATTTTAAACAAGAGTCAAAGTTAAAAAATAAACTAAAAAATCTTAAAGAAGACAAATGGTCGACATTTTTGGAAGTTATGGAAAGCCAAATAGAAGATAAAATAATGGACGAAAATTTTATTTTGAAAGAATATCCAATAATTTTGGAAGAGAAATTAAAAAATCAAATTAAAGTTGAAATCGAAGAAGACAAATTTTGGTTTAGATTATTTAAATTTTTGGAAATTTTAATGAAATTTGAAGATGAAGGATATGAAAATAATATTATAACAATGTTTTTTATATTTTTTGAAAAATTTTTGAAAATTGAGAAATCTGTAAAAGAAATGATAGAAATTAAAAGTCTTTATAAAAATATTAAAGCAATATTTTACAACAGCGATGAGTTGATTGACTTTCCATTAAAGGATGATAACAAACCAAAAAGTTTATTTTATGTTGGTGGATTTCATTTGGACAATGAGGATATTAAATTGGTAAGCATGGGTTTTTGGGGTTTGTTTGTTTATCTGGCTGTATTTGACGGATTTAGGAAAAAGGATCAAGGTTTAATAAAATATCTCTTGTCGCGTCTCGAGTAGAAAAAAGCCGAGCTAAGGTACCGTATTTTATCGAATAACTAACCTGGGTAATTATTTTTTCAACATCTCGCTGGAGAGATTATATAAATTTTCGATCACCTATCCAATGAATTTTCCATATCATGAACATAAACAAGTGCCGTATTTTTTCAAATACTTACCCTTTCAAAACCTTAACCATTTCATTGTTCATGTTGAACAAAAATAATTAACCACAAAAATATTTAGTATTACCCTATCTAAAATAAACTCTATTAATTATCCCCTCCGGCGAAAGATTGAAAAAATAATCCCCCAGGGTAAAATTCAATAAATTATGGTATCATTTATACAAAAATCTGCCTTATTGAAATATTAATTCAGAACATGAAAGGAAAAAGTGCAAATGAGAAGCGTACCAAGGTTATAATAAGCATAGAAAATTGTGATCAAATTTTGAAAAATAGAAATTTAATGGACAATTTTAATAAAATTTATGAAAAAATATTGGAATTGAATAAATCTAAAAGACATATTGGAAAAATTAATTTTATATATGATTGTAAAATTAATGGAAATCATAGAGAAAATGATGGAAATTTTAAAGAAAATGAAGAAATCGAAAAAGAAGTGGCAAATATAAAGAAAGAAATTGAAAAAATTTTAAATGAAAACAATGAAAATGATCAAAAAATAAAAGATAATGAGACAATAAAAAATAATTTAAATAAAATAAATCGAATATTAAATAGAAATAAACATTATAAACAAAATTATTTTGAAGAAAAACAAAAAGAACTTGAAGAGATTAGAAGTGAAATGTTTTTAGGAAGCATAGAACATTTAGCTGATATGAAAAAAATTACTGACAATTATGATCCTATAAATGGTATAGTTCTATCCGCTGCGAGACAAATCAGTCGCAGGGCTATAAATTCGTTTAAAATTTCCACAGAATCTGGTTAATTTCTCACGGAATCTGGGTAAGTTCTCGCAGAAACTGCGTACACAGTCTTTAATTAAAACAGATTTATCCACAGATTCTGCAGTCTGTGCACAGAACACAGATTCTGTTGGCAATTAAAACAGGCCCCTGAATTCGATGAGCTAAATCTAGCCATTCTAGTTCGTTAGAGATTTGATACTTTAAATAAAGTTTTAACATAAAAATAATTTAGATAACATTAATTTTTTTTAATGTAATTTTTTTTCACCACTATAAATGCGCAAAAGCGCCAGTGGTTTGATCAAATAAATAAATAAATAAAATAAAATAAAAAATATGAAATTTTTTATTCAGTAAATTCTTGTTCAGTAGCCTTGCGAGCAGTGATTTCCTGGTTGCAGAAAATCGGTTACTAGGATTAAGGGTATGGTTACAGAACTGAAACATTGGAACTATCAAAAAAGGAATCGTCAGGGCGGAAATACAGAGTATTTCGATTTTTTGGAACCGGGACATGACCGCTCACAGCGGGACTAGTTTGATCCGTTTTTAACAGACGTGAAAAAAGTGCTTGATCAGTATGATAAAAATAAGAATTTCATTAAAAATAAAGAAAGGGCTAAAAATGCTATAGAAAAAGAAATTGAGGATTATGAACAAGAAATGCAAAAACTTGAAAAATATAAAAATGAAATAAATTTGATTGAAGATAAATATAACAAAGGAAAAGGTAAAGAAATTGTTGATGATAAAATAAACCTTGATGAAGACAACAAAAAAAGGGAAGTTGAAATTAATAAAGATAAAATTAAAAAATGTGAAAATGAAATTATAAATATTAAAGAAATTATTGAAAATAATGAAAATAATATTGAGGAATTGAAAAATGAAATTTTTTATAAAAGATTTAATATTCAGAAAATATTTAATATGAGAAAAGAATTAGGTAGGTTTTACTCAATTTAATTTGTGAGAATTGAGACAATATAGAAAAATTACTGAAAAGTATTAATGAACATCCTACACTAAAACATGCCAAAAAAAGTGCCATTAACACAAAAAACAAAATTTATTATCAAGGACTTTACTATTTAAATTCAAAGTACCGCTAAGACAACCCAGTTAAATAACCCCGTTTTAACGAGTTATTTTAACTTTGAATCCCATTTTATAATTATAAAATAAATTGCCAAAGGCTACATTTAATTGAATTTCTACAGTATAGCGGCCGAACCCATCCCAGAAAATAATAAAAGATAGGATGGGATTTGATCCTTAGAGCTCTACAAAGCAAGGTTGTTATCCGATCAAACATCCAACCACGATGGTTTTCATTTTAGCTTTATTAACTAGGGTGGGAGAAACTCGCCAATGCTTACACACTTAAGATTACAGACTGATCCTTTGCTTGTGATTATAAGGGCTAAGTCTATCCTTAAAATAATAATATTCCTTAAAATAACAAATTAATATCTAAAGAATTTTTCAGCAAAAGGAGAGACACGATTGTTATTCACCAATTGCAATAGAAATCAAGTGATAGAAGCTCTTGCATTTAATGTGGAAATATTTTGTTTGCCTTATAGAGATGATCAAAATTATGTTGCTGAGGCATTAAAATTTAATAAAGCACAAAATCAAAGCAAATCTATATTTTCAATTCCATTAAGATTTGCCAAAAATCTGATCAAAGGCAACGATAAAAATTTTATCCAGCTTTCTAAAAATTTAAGTCTTTCAATGAATGACATTGAAAGACTTAAATGTGATATTGAAGGAGGAGAATATTACCAAATATTTGAGAATGCTATAATTATAATTCTCGAAAAAAAGTATGTATTATGACTATATTTTACTCCTTTTATTAGATCAATGTAATATAAACCCAATTATTAATCCCAGTGTTGTTCAAAGTTCCATGGGATTCTCCTTCAAGAAGTTTATTTCTTCTTGTTTCTTTTGATCTTTCAGCATCCATTCCGACATTTCCTGACAGATGGACTCACAAAATCTCGCGGATATAGGCCCATATTGGCTATAACGCCACCTAGAGAAAACTAGTTATAGGATTAGTCTACTGTAAATTTATATGGACAATTAATTTTATTTCTTAAATTTAGAGATAACAAAATCGCGAATAAAATTCACGATGATTTAATCAAAAAATGGAAGAAAAAACATCCTGCTGATTTAATAATTGATGTAATAGAAGATAAAATAAATGATAACACGATAAATGATGAAATAAATGTTAAAGAAAACAGTAAAAATATTTTTAAAAAATTGGGAAAAATGAAATTAAAATTTAAAAAGGAATAAAAATTAAGAAAAAATTAAAAAACAAAAAATTTAAAAAAGCAAAAAAAACTAAAAATATAATTCTATCCTTTTATTGTTTAAAACGTTCCAATGTGCATTATCTATTTTATGTATATATTTTTCAATTTCAATCTTTTAGTTTAGCGATAAATGTAAATACACCAAACTTTAATATTTAATTATTTATTTTTGTAAAGTTTAGCTAAATAAATAGTGATTTTCACCACATACATTTAAATATAATAATTTTAGATTCTCAAGTAAACAACTAAAAATTTTGTCAGGAAAATGCTTAACACAGGGTTTGGATCTAAAATTTTCAGAAATCCGCATAGATACAAGCTCTGGCTTAAACTTTCTGATCCTATAACATAACGATTTAAATATTTTTTCTGTTTATTTTTATAGCTCTCTACTAGTTCAATTATGATAACAATGATAATAAACTTTATCTCGAAATGTTTATTATTTTAAATTATTTTACTGGGTTACTGTAAATATTTTATGAGATTTATCGCTATTTGACCTTCTACAGACTAAACGTCCTTCGCTTATTCCTTCCGCTATTTGATCCACTGTTTTGCCTTTTGTTTCTAAAAATGAGAAAAATTTTTAGAAATTTTCCAAACACACCTGGAGCAAAAAAGAAGAGAAATGTATAAAGAAAAATTGATATAACAACAAAAACTAAAAATATATTTGTTCCAATAAGCTTTTTTAAAGGTGAAAAGCCTATTCCAACGAGAAAGTTGGATGACCAATTGGCTGTAGATACTATTGAACCTGCTTTACTTCGAGCATTGGAATGGAAAAGTTCAGTGACGTAAAACCAGGGGATTGCACCTGAAATTGTGAATGATGACAATTAATGATTCTGAGCTTAATAAAATTCAGAAAACTTGAACATATTTACGAGATATTGATATTGTTAAATAGAGAATTAAATTTGCTACAAAATACGGTTTCTAAATATGAGAAAATTTAGAAACCGTAGTAAAATTTTAGAAACCGTAGTAACATAAGCCTATTCATTATATTCATAAGAAATATATGTAATGAATAGGCTTATGTTATTGCGAACAACAGAACCCAGCAACTCCCGCGAGACGCGTGCCGCAAAACCCTGAGCGAAGCTCAGGGTTTTGCACAAGCGTCTCGCCGACTTCATAAGCCTACTTTTTGAAATATCAGTTACCATTTTATAATCTCGCGAATATATGGTGTGCAAATTCGCCGCGAATATACGGGGTGGAGGGACATATTAGAACAGTACCCAAAATACGATTAAATTAAGAAATTAAAGTGAAATGAACTTAATTTTTAAGCAGCAAAATATCCTTTCTTAACGTACATACTGTAGTTTTTTGACCTTAACTTTCCACTTTACCCAATAAAAATTTTTTCTTTAAATCTCATTTCGTAGCAAATTTAATTCGCTATCGAATGATACCAAAAAGTTCTCAAACGGTTAATTAATTCTTGAGGTATAATTTAAGAATCAATCGAGGACACTCAAAGGAATTTAAAAATATTAAAAATTCTTCAAATAATTTTATCAAAAATTTAAAAACTCTACCTGGCCCACTAGAAAAAGAAATAATAAAAAGCACTAAAAGTAAAATAGCCAAATAATTCCATGGCCATCCTTCTAATTCGGGTAAAGCAACACAATTTAATATTGTCAATACCAAATAAAGCAAAGACATAAATATCATAACTCCCATAAATCCAATTAAAATGAGTGGACGTCGACCAAAACTTGGGTGATCAACCTTGATAAATTAAAAAAAATCAGAAGGAAAATTTATTCCAAATTTTGTCTTAATTATGACCCCCATTTTAATTACCAACCAAATACGAAGAAAATATAGTAACCAAAACTGCAATAAAAAGAATAAAACAAGAAGCCCAATGAGCACCTGATAAATAATTAAGTATTTGATTTATAAATATTTTTAGGTTAAAGGTAAAAATTTTAAAAAATTTTGTGGGTGAAAGGTTTGTGGGTGATAAGTTTATGGGTGAAGTAAGCGTCTCTTCAAAAAAAGCTTGTACTTCATCAAAGCTCCTCAATACAATTTAAAAATTAAGATTTTAGATGAGCTTCAAGGGAATAATTTTGAGGTCATAATAAAATGAAGCAAAAAAATTCCAAAAAATTTAAAAATAATAAAATACCTTCATTACTGAAACCAGCATCAAATTGAAAAATTAAAGTAGAATAAAAATTGACAATCTAAAAAAATAATTTTAATCAGAATAATCAAAAATTTGACTCTTCCCTTACATTAATGCCAGAAAATTGTTGAGCTGTCATCAAAACAAAAGCGATTATTAAAGGCCAACGAAGATGTCTTTCAGTAAATAATTGTTTAAAAGAAACTTGAGATTCTGATTTGAGAGAATCTGCCTCTTTTTTAAGAGATTCAAGTTCTGAATATATCTAAGGGTTAAAAGAGGGGATTTGGGTTGAATTTAGAAATTATACTGTAAAAACAAACATTATAATTTTTATGCCTCAATTTTTTAAGACTTAGTTCAGCAGAAAGTTCGTCCATTTGAAAGAACAAATCTGCGATAAAATTATTTTTTAATTTATCAATTTAACAGTTATGTATTTAATTATTTAATTTTTTTTCTTACAATGTTTGGGTGATTCAGGACATAATTGCAAAAGAAAGAATGAAATAACTAGTGGAATAATTGAAATTCCTGAAAATATTTAATTTAAAAAAATAAAATATAGTATAGGGTTGGGTATGAGAACTTTTCATTTAAGAAGAGTCTCTCAGTTTCTCTCATTTATCTAAATCTCGAAGTCCCCCTCCATAATAACTAGGGGTAGTTTGAAAAATTAATTACCCTCCAAAATGCTGTATTGAAATGCCTTCCATATTTTTTTTGCTTAAAGAAGCCTCCGGTTAGTAAGGACATTTCATGGGTATGTTCCTTAAATGCTTAGATTACCGTATTTTTTTGAATAATTACTCTGGGTAATTATTGTTTCAACTTCTCTCTAGAGAAGTTTCTCTCTAGAGAAGTTCTCTCTAGAGAAGTTTTTTGGATAGATTTTTTGGATACCCTTATATTTTAAACAAAATTTCCCCACCAATGATTAATGGCCAAAGATTTTCTGTTGATAAGAAAATGCCCACAAAAATTGCCAAAAAAGCTCCAATATTAATTAAAAGTCTTTAAAAAAGTTAGGCTTATTTAATTATTTAATTTTTACGTATTAGTGCTAGAAATAGATCCTCTCAAATTAGTTGGGGATATCTCATTAAGATAGATTGACACTATATTGCAGCCGGCGCCAGAATTGATGCCTACAATGAAACGACCAAGCTAAAATTAAATTTTTGAAATTTCAAAAATTTTTGAGAATTTTTTGAAATTTTCTTTTGTAAAATACCGCAAAGAGGTAATAAGCAGCTATCCCAATATTTAAATAAATTGAAGTTATCATAAAGCCATTTGCAATTAATCCAATAAATATATTGTAGAGCAGAGCACCTTTCCTTCCAAAACGATCAGCTGCTGATCCGGAAAGGAGCCCTCCTACAAGTCCTCCAATTAGGTAAATGGAGACAAGAAAAGAGCTTTAAAAATTAATTATTTGATTATTTATTTAAAATTAAATCATTATAATTCAAATTTTTATTTTTACTAGCTTAGATTACCGTATTTTCTTGTTTTTTCTTGAATAATTACTCTGGGTAATTATTGTTTCAACCTCTCTCTGGAGGGTAAGTGATCGGGTAATTAATTGAGAGAATGTAATTGAGAGAATGTATGTGAGAAAATACGTAACATATTAATCCCGTTATAAGCCCACACAAAGCGCTTAGACTATGGTTGATCTATAATCCGGAATTACTTCCAATTCTTTCCAATATATTTTATAATGCAACTCTACCTGACTGATTAATTCCCCCTTAAGGTAAATAATATTTATAATTACTCTATCTAAATAATTCTATTAATTAATTCCCTCTCTAATAATTAAACCTTCAAGTGAGAGTTTGAAAAATAATTACACAGGGTAATTATTCCAGAAATATTTTTCAATTATTTTAAACTTAATTAATAATTTTTAATAAAATTTATTAATATTTTTACAATGCAAAAGCATTTTCATCTTCTGCCTCCGACTCAATTTTTTCTAAACATCTTTGAGACATATTTACCGAATACTTATTTTTCTGCATAAAATTAAAGCTAATTTTCTGTTCAACATTATTTTCAGAAATATTTTTGTTTGTAAAGCTAATTTCTCCAATCCATTCTTTTATTGGCTTTAAAAAATTTAATTTTAATAATTTTTATATAATATTTATTTTTACATTTATTGGGGCATTTAAACTACATAAATGATAACCCATAGTAAAAGAACTGCCTATGGCTGCTGCAAATATGCTTAAAAGTAGATTAAATGTCAGTCGATTTTCTTTGTTGTCGTTAGTTATATGTTGACAAGAAACTTTCATTTTTGATAAAATTAAAGTTGGGAGCTTTGGATAAAATTAAAATTTGAGAAAAGTTCAAAAAATAGAAGCAATTAGAAGATAAATTTAAGAAAAATTTTAAAAAATTATTGAATAAAATGAAGGGAAGAAACTCTTTAAATAGAAATTACTTTTTAAGTAAGTGAAGAAATTTTAGTCAAACTGATAATAAATAACAAAGAAACTCATTAACTAATGAACAATATGATAAGCTTTTAATTTTATTATTTAATATTACAAAAAATTCCTCTTTCAATTTTAAGGTTTAATACAGAGCTTATCTGTTTTTTGATGAAAATAAATATTTAGCTACTGTAGATTGAGAGAAAATGGAAACAAGAGTCTTTAATAATTGAAAAATAATAATTTTCTTTTGGAAATATTATAACCGAAAAATTAAAGATTTATTAATAATGCTCATAAAATAAATTTCTGTAATTTTTTAACTGATTTTAAAAACCGACTTTTAGATTTCAGAGTAATGATCAAACTAAAAATTTATTTTCTCAAAAATAATTTATTTTCTCAAAAATTTTTGAAGGATTTTCTAAAATATTACTATAATTGTTTGCTCAAAAACTAATTTTGTTTGTTTTGATTTTCTAGTAAAATTAAAAACTAAACAAATAATAATTAAGACATTTTTAAAAGTTTCACGTGTTCTTAAGAAGATTATTGAGGGAAAATTGCAAAAACAGAAGATTTTATTTTTTATAAAAAGAAAGGAGGGTCTCTGTGATTATTTTAAAAATTATACCAGAATTTTTATCTTTAAACTTTATTTATAGAGAAAATCCCAAACATTTTTTGGGGATTGTTTGTTTGCTCAAAAGATTAAGTCTATTTAAATTTTATTACAAACACAACTTTTAAAATAAGAAAAAAAAATTTTTTTTTAGGGTTTCACGTGTTCTTATTTTGGGGATTGTTTGTTTAAATAAATATATTTAAAGTGGACTAACAAAAGATTAAATTTAAAAAAGAAAAAGAAAAATAAATAGAATATCATTTATTTATTTATTTTATAAATCACTTATAACTAAATACAACTATTTAAATAAATAAATTTTTTCAAAATAGTTTGAAGAAATAAAAAGAGAGCAAACATTCTTTACATTTTTTGTTGCAATTTTTTATTAAAAATACATTACTGCAATATTATTGCACAATATTATCTTTATTATTTTATTATCAATAAAAATAGAAAAAATAAATGAATAGGAATTTAAACAATTTTTAAAAGTTAAATGAGTGATTTTCTTTAAATTCGCCTTAAAGTAAAACAGGGGTTTGACGAAAAACTAAAACTAAATGTACCGGTTATTAATCTCATTTCCCCCAGGGACCGCCAAACTTAGTGTCCTATAGGGTTGGTTCCCGCGAGGACCGGGAGGCTAAAACGGATATACAGGTAAAACGGGAAGAAATGCCCTCCCCGTTTCCCCGCAGGTAAACGGGGGGCAAGCCTAGTGTTCAACCCTAATGTGGAAGTTCGCAACCCTGTTCTATTTCATCTTTTCAAGTTAAAAAATTTATACTGAAAGTCACAACTCTTTTATATATAATGTGGTCAGACAGTATTAAAAAATATTTAAAAAAGCAACAGAGTCGAAGTGAAAGTTCTAGTTAATTTTTTAATATTATTTATGTAAATCTATGATTATTTTTGTATTTAACAAACTATAATGTAGAAATATAAGGAAAAAATCACAGGAACCGACAGCTCAAATAGTCAGTATTAATAATAGTAACCTATAAAGTTGTGAGGGTTCTAGATCATTTTTTAATATTTATATGTTAATCTACTTGTTTAAAGAAAAATAAGCGAATTATAAAGAAAAAATTAAAATGCATGATTTAAAAAATTTAAAATGATTTCTATATAAAAACTTATAATAAAATATAATCAGCTATTTTTGGGCATAAATTAACGTCATAAATATAATTAAAGATTTGCTTCTTTAATTCAAAGATTTTCCTTTTAAAATTTTATTTGTTCTATTTTTTATATTATTTATCCATTGTTTATTGTAACATGCATAACACAAATGTCTTTTATTTTCTGGATGACGACGCTTGATGTTTTTGTATCTCCACAAATACAACATTTACGATCTCCTAGCTCATTATGAATTTTGGTTTTATGTTTTTCTCCACATGCATTGCATAAATTATAACTATTTAAGTACTTACACCAACTTTTTGTTTTTGTAACTGAACAATTAAAACAATGTCGTTTTTTTCCTGCCATAATTAAACCTATAATTTTTAATTTAAAAATATGTATATTATATTTTTATGAAATAATATAAGTATATTAAGTATTAATTTATGGTAAATACTTTACTTATTTTATTGCCAACATAAGTAATTTTTTTCTCTAATTCTTCTAAATTATTATTATTATTTATTCCTATTTCTTTCTTTTTGTTTAATAATTCAATTTTATATCCAATCAAATTTAATTCTGACCAATAACTTGATAACTTCATATCATTGTAAAATTCAATTCTTTCTTTTAATTCATCCTTTTCTTTAATTGACTTTGAATAATTATATAGTTTTATATTTTCTTTATTATTTTCTAATATAGAGGTTTCATAATATTTATTATTTTTAATGAAATTATTATTTAAAATTATCTAAAATTAATAATAATTAATTCTTTATCTTTATTAAATGTAAATTTACCCTTTTTTCTAATTTAGGCATAAATTTTTGAATAATCTCATTATTAGAAATTTCAATCACAATTTTGTTTTTTAATTGTAATGTATATTTTGTACGATTATTTACGGTCACATTGAAAATATTTTTATCTAGCATTAATTTGAATTTACGTAGCATTCCTATTTTATTATAAAGAATGTCTTTGTTTCTTAGAGTTCCCTTTGTTCTCTTTTTTTCTCTCTTTTTTCTTTTTGTGTCTTCTCTCTTTTTGTTCAACATTTTTTAAATAAATAAATTCTCTTTTTTCTTTCCAATCATCTTTTATTTTTATTTCAACATTAATTAATCTTCCGTTGCATTTTAAATTTAAATTAATATTTAAATATAAAATAAATAAAATAATTAATTTAATCATCTGAAATTATTTTATTAAATAATTTTAAAAAATTTTTACAATGTCTGTGTGGGATTTTTAAATAGACGAATCTTTTATTTTTAAGAAAAAATAAAATTATAACCAATAATAAAAATAAATAAAATAATAATAATTAAAGTAGGTATGCCTATCGTTTTATAAACTATAAAATGATAAGGTAATTCGAAAATAATTTTTAAACATAGTTGCTTTAAAGTGCAAGATTTCATAAGTATTTCGGTCTCCTTTTTATTATTTTCCCTTTAAATTAATCAAAAGTGAAAGAAATTTTGCCCTTTTTAAAATTTCACAACTCAATTTTATTTACTTAATTTTTTCTAAGTTTAAGCTTAAATAATTTATAGTTTATTTACTTATAAGTAAAAGAAACCTAAAAATTTTTGGGGGTTTTCAGGTCTTAATGTTCATTTCTGTTGAAAGGAATTTTATTCTCCAGAATTTTTGTCTCCACGAAGTTATAGGTTTTCACCCATAGTTTTTCTTTTATATACTGTATATGATCATAAAACATTATTAAATGTTATACTTTGAATGAACGGGCATGATGTGGAGGATCAACTTGGAGATGAATATTACGCCGGCGACAAAAATGCTTGCGGTCTAAAGTTCAAAAACTTCGATTTCTAGTCTTAGCATGAGGTTATTTCTCAGATTTAGTGTTTTCGAATATTATGTTAACTTAAATAATTGTTCGATATACTATGCATATACAGGAAAATATCAATCAAAAAATTCTATAATTTGTTTTACATATTTATTAATTTAATTATATTTATATTAGATTATTTTAAAGATTATTATATCATAGATTTTATAAAATACATCATGGTTCATTATATCAAAACTTGAGGAAGATGAAGAGCTTAATTTAAATGTAAAATTTATTAAATAATTCGTTTTATAACATATTTCCTTAAATGTTATAAAAATTAATTTTTTTGACATTGCCTTTAAATTTTTACCTCCTATCAGTATAATTGTAAGCTGAATGAAAAATTTGAAATTTGTAATAATACTCAAGGCAGAATTGCAGTAAGCACTTTCGCATTCATGACATTCGCATTTAATACCACCACCAACATCTAATTGATAAATAAAAGGCTGTACTTCAGCACATGTTGAACAGCCTTTGATATATCCAGCTTAAATTATTTATAAAATATTAGCAAAAAAATATTTAAAAATCTATCTCCTTTATCAACTTAACAAAAATTTAATAAAAATTGTTGGTTAATTGAGTGGACTAGAAAATTTGATTTTAACTAACTTTCACCGCAGTTAACATTAATACATCTCATAACTTTTCCCAAAAATATACTCTTAAGATTTGTATCACATCCATCAGCCTCACCCTCCATGTTTAAATTTATTCCTTGAACATTCATTTTCATCTCGGCATAGCATTTGTAGGAATCTAATTAAGCATAAATGAATAATATAAAACGAAAGTTATAAAGCCAATCTTTAATGTTATAGCAACATATTATTCAAGAATAGGGTTGACGGTTCTTCGGTTCGGTTTCGGATATCCGAAGATTTTCCTAGAACCGACAATCCTATTCAAGAAGCAATAATATGATGTTATAACCCAAGTTTAATTAACTCAAGTTTAAATATTAAATCTGAGCTCCGGTGACACCGAAGGTGTCACCGTTGTGGCGAGTTTTGCAGGGAGTCAATTTTATTTAATAAATGATTATTACCTCCAACACGAAAATTAAGCAAAAAGGTAAAAATAATTATTGCAGTCATGAAAAAATTCATAATTAATTTAATTTCAATTTAGTATACTTTTTTAAATTTAGTAAAAATGATTGATTTAATAAAAATAAAATTTATTATAATTTTAATCAATTAAATATGAATAACGTTTTTTTGTAAATTTCATTGAACATTTATGATTCACCGATATATTTTTATTTTAAATTTGTTGAACGTATCTATATTATAGCATAAGGCCGGCGAAGTTTGATCAACGCATATTAGGTGAAATCAAAAATGAAAACTTTGGTGGTATATTAGTTTATGTGCTTCGGAGTGTTCTTTGGATCATCTCCTATCCAATCTCTTGCTATTTCCTGTTATAATTAATATAAATTCTGATGATTAAATATATTATGATTAGAAAACCCGTTAGTTTGAAAATATTATTTAATCCTCGACTTACCCAGTACACGTTCTTCTCTTTAGTATT
>ABLG01000633.1:0-45228 GCA_000172435.1 Meloidogyne hapla
TCTCTCATCTCTCAACAAGGTTACTGTATATATTACCTTCTAACTTTTAATTACCCTTTCAACGAAAGGTTGAAATAATTATTACCCAGGGTATTTATTTTAACATATAAGTTAATCAACTTAAAGTTTAACCCACTTGAATCCCATCAATTTGAAATTGTGAATTGTTGTTATTTTCAATCATATCATGAGTAGATTTATTAATATATTCATCACTCATTCCCTCCGCATTATTTTTAATTTTTTCAATATAAGACAATTGAGCCCAAAGGGCCTGTCGTTGTCTACTCAAGTAGAGACACAGCTTTTTTAATTCAACACTTTCAGAGCCCAGTTTAGCACATTTCTGTTCTAACCTTTCAATTCTAGACTGATAACGTTGAATATCCTGGAAAATTTAATTTATGGATAAACCAGAGTTTTATGGGCTAAAATTCAAAATTTAAAATCTACAAACTCGTTGAGCAACTTTATTGTTGAATTGCCCCACTCTTTGCCATTCTCTGGCCAATTCTCTTTCTTTTTCACAATCAGTATTTAATCTTTGTATTAAATTAAGTAATTCTTGTTTTTCATTGTTTTGTTGTTTCATTTGCTCTTTTAAATGATTTATTTCCTTAAAATGGATCAAAATTATTTTTGCTTATTTTTTACTTTTAAAAATATTTTAGGTCCCAAAGGCTGGTAATTAGACATATAATCGAAAATATGCCTAAATCCATCTTTTTAATAATAAATTCCAGGGATTCCGTCATAAAGACGGGCAGAACCAGGGCTGTCCGCAACTGCGGCTTTTAAAAATAGAACGGCAAGTTGCGGATTTAATTTTTCCGATTGCGGACAGCCCCGGGACAGACCCCAAAATTATCAAACTTTTGTGCATTAGACTAACACACAACACAAAATTAGAAAACATAAATTAATTAATATTTCTTCTCAAAAATTTATATTTCAAATCGCTTTTAATTGCCTTAAACTTTTATAATTCAATAAATAATTTAATATATATTAAGTATTTTTGCGCCACCCACTCAATTGTATAAAGCTTCAAAAAGCTTGTTTTTACTTTTAAGGGCTTCCAAGGTCCTTGAAAATATTTGGTAAAAAAAGAATTGGATAAACAAAAGAAAATAGTAAAAAATTTGGAAAATTTTAAAGAAAAATTAAAATTAACCGAAATAATAATTTAAAGGAAATAAAAATTGTTTTTAATTTGAAGCACTGATAAATTATTACCGAGGATTTTTCTCTTTTTTCGTGTGATTTTTTAACTCAGGGAAAGCCAGTAATTCGAGATATAGGGAGGTAAATGGAAATCGCCTGAGGGGACTTAATATAGGGAAGAGGGATTTAATGCCATAAACCCCCAAATAATGGACCTCTCTTCTTAATTAAATTTTTAAGGTTTTTTCTTTAAATTTTCTTTCTAAAAACAAAATTTTAATAAAAAACACACCTCATTATTTTTATTATTATTTTCCATCATTATTCCCAAATTAGACATTAAACGTTTATTTTCCACTTCCAAAGCTTTACACCTTTGTTTATAAGCTTCCAAATTTGCATTTATATCAAAACTTTGTTTATCTGTTGTTTTTGATGTATTTGAAGAAATGGAAGAATTACTGCTTCTTTCTTCTTTTAAATTAATATTTTCATTATCAAAGGATGTAGATTGTAAAGAATTTAAATTTTTATTTTTTATATTATTTGAGGAAAGAGAAGAAAAACGTCTCATTATACCCATTTTTAATTTAAAAAAAATCTGAAAAAGTTGAGATTTTTTTATAAATTTGCTTTTAGGATTAAATTTACAAAATATATGATTTTCAAAAATTTTAGAAGAATTTTATTATTTTATGATATTTAGTTTGCCAACGTGTTAAGCTAATTCTATAAGAATATCCTAGAATATGTAAGAAAAAAATTTTTTTTGAGTTAACTGTCCTATCGGAGATCATTTCCTAAGAGGCCGAATTTAATTAATTCGATTTTTAATTAAAAGACGAGAACAAATTTAACTTTAAAATGTTAAAGAAAAATGAGGACTGTATCTCTGAATAAGTGATAAAATAATGAATAATCCTTTGCCTTTCCTCCTTCCGGAAAAAATCAAAATTCCGGATATAAAAGAAATAAGGCCCAAGTGATAAAATAATTAATAATACTTTGCTCTTTCCGGAAAAATTAAAATTCCGGATATTAAAATATTAAAGAAATAAGGCCCAAGTCTTTTCCGGTTAATTTTAATTAATTAATTAATTAATTAGTAACCATAAGAATATGCTTAATTAAATTATTAATATTACTTATTTCCTTTACTATAAGGAAATAAAATTATAAAAATTATAAAAAATTTCCCAGACAAGTATTTTTTAATTAAATAATATTTTTTGATTAATATTATCCAGAAACTGTTTGCCTCTTTATTAATTTGGAAAGAACAATAAAAATAAATACAAAAGGGTTTTGGAAGGACATCAATGCATTAAGCAAAAAAGGGAAAATTTACTTATCCCCAAAAAAGAAAAGATTCAGGCAAATTTTCAATGTTTTTTTCGCGTGAATGATTAGGGAAAATAAAGGATGAATAAATTAAATATCTATTAATTAGTATAGAAATCTGAGAAATTTAGTAAAAATACGTCGATCTAAGAAAAACTTTAAAAAAAATTTTTTTTGCAGTCAATTTGCCCTTAAGCAAGGAGCTTAAAAAACTGTTCTCTAATAATCGACTTTATATTTTGATATTAGATACAGTCAACTCTCGATATAGTGACCCCCGATTTAACGAACCTCCCGAAATAACGAACCTTTTCTCTAACCCCTGACTAGGATTTCTCCCTAAGATGACTCTCGATTTAACGAACCTCTCGGGTTAAACTTTTTCTTCGGTCCCTTCGGGTTCGTTATATCGAGAGTTGACTGTATTAGTTTTTCTGGGATATATGTAGGTACCCCGAAAGATTCTTTACAGATCTTTCTAATTTAAATTTAAAATCTTTATGAATTTTTTAAAATTTAAACCAAAATTTTTTTCGATATTACTGAGTTTACACTTTTTGCCTTTTTTTATCTTTAATCCCCGGATATTTAATGAAAAGTTTCTAATAATAATAATTTAACAATCTGTAATGTTATTTTTTATTGAAAAAAAAGTAGAGGATTAAAATAAACAAAAAAAGTAAAAGGCTTGAAAATATAATTTTTAATGGTCATTTTAAGTCCAAAAACATAAAAGACGAGACGGGAAAATAAAAAAAGAAAAGTGTTTTTTAGTGTAAATTGGCTAAAAAAGAAAGTTAAAATGTGGGAAATAAAAGGATTTAACAATAATACTTTTAAATAAAATTTTAGAAGAAAAATAAGGTAAATAATACAAATAAAAAGATTTAAATTAAATGAGTTAAAAAATGGTAATTCTAGAAAAAAAATAAAAATATTTTGGAATTAAAGTTGACTTTCGTTATAGCCCCACAATGGATATACCCTCACTACGTTTATACACCCTCAACTATCAGCCGGTCCAACTTGAAGGTTTTCCCCAAAAATCTAATCGGATATACCCCCACAACGGATATACCCCCACATCTATCAACCGGTCCTCTTGGTGTGGGGTTATAACGAGAGTCAACTGTATTTTTGGAAAAAAAAAACAATTTGAAGGTTTTCCCCCCAAAATCTAGAAAAAAATAAAAATATTTTGGATTTATTTTGGAATTAAAGTTGAATTTCTTTATAGCCCCACAATGGATATACCCTCATATTATACCCACAGATAGGTTATACCCTCGGCCGGTCCCGTCTGAAGGTTTCCCCCAAAATCTATCCGGATATACCCTCACAACGGTTATACCCCCATCCATCAACCGGTCCGCTTGGTGTGGGGCTATAACGAGAGTTAACTTTATTTTTGGTTAAAAACAAATAATTTCTAATTTAATTAAAGAGGTTCTTCTGTAAAAGACACAAAAATAACTCTTAAACCATAAAAATAACTTTATTCACTAATCAAGATTTATCTCAATTTTCAATCACCTCCCGAACAAAAAATACTTAAAGTACTATTTATTTATTTTATTTGGGTGAATGCACAAAAAATTACTTCTGACCATTAGAGTCTGAAAATATGGGGAGAGAAGAACATGCTCTCCACAAAATTCAGACTCTAACAGACCGAGAGGGAAAAATAATTTTAAAGAAAGGTAAAAAATATGACATTGACATTGGCATTCTGTCCGGATAAAAAAAGAATATTTTTGAGTAGATTAAATAAATAAATAAAGTGATCCAAAAAGGAAGAAGATGAATAAATATTTTATTTAAAATAAGGTCAGTGAGGAAATTAAAAGTACAAAAATAAGGGGATTGCGCGAGAGATGAGTGATTTTATAAAAATATTATAAAATTATTTTTGTTGGAAAAAGTACTTTTAAAAGGAAAGAAAATGATTTTTAAATAAATTTATGATTTAATTAAAAAATTAAATTTTAAATTGAAAAAAAAGAAAAATAAGGTAAATAAGGGGAAAATAAGGAAAATTAATTAATTCGGAAAAAGAAATATTAAAATTAAAAATTCTGAAATTTTCCGAATTATTAGCTAACATATTGAAATTAAAGGAATATTAAAAATTTTATTAATATTAGTGATTATTAATTTAAAAAAATTTTTGTTTTTCGAGAAAAAATTATTTTTTTAAATTATTAATTAATAATTTAAATTTATTATTAATTAAATTTAATATTAATTGAATAATTAAATATATTATTAATTTAATTAATTATTTAAAATTTATTTAGTTTATTTTATAAAAAATTATTTTACTGTATATTCCCAGTAATTTATTTAAAATTTAATTTTAAAAAAAAAATTAGTCAAAAAAGAAAATATTATTTTTTAAAATAATATTTTAAAGTCACACCCAAAAATTCATTTGGGAATTGGGCAAAACAAGGAAATATTTTATTTTATTCTTTTGAATGCGCAAAGATGATAAATTATAAAACAAAAGTGATGAATATTATTTAAATAAATTTATTAAAAAAATTTTTTTGTCTTAAAATAAAATGATTAATGACTTTTTATTTTTAGAAAATAATATTAGGGACAAAACAAAAGGCCCTAAAAAAGAAATTGATTAATTAGTAAAAAGAAAGAAAATTCAAAATATTTATTTAAGTTAAATATTATTTAAATTATATTTAATTTTATTATTTTTTTAATAATATTTTTTTTAAATATTATTAAAAAAATAAATATTATATTTTTTTATAAACATTGCCTTGGAGCTTTAGCTTGGATGGAGCTTTAGCATTAATTCTATAAAAATAAAAAAATAATATTTTCTAAAAATTTTATTTTTTAAATAGTATATTTAAAAATAAAATTTAATGGTTGATTGATTAAAAAATAAAAAAATAATTTAAAATAAATGATTAGAAAAAGGCATTATAATTCTTTAAAAAATAAATGCTGTATTTATAATAATTATTAAGATAATCTTTTTAAAAAAAAATAATAAGGATCCTTTTAATTTAAATATATTTTTAAATTATTTTGAATTAATTTGAAAAAAAACATCTGTCCAAAGAAAATCCCTTTAGGCGCGTATTTCTTTCTTTTATTTTTTTTTTGCTTAATATAGCCTTGGGAGAGAGATTCTTTTTGCCCGTAGGGCATTGGACTATTATTTTAAGAGAATTTTTTTTTCACATGTGTCTAGGCATAAATAAATATTTTTAAATAAAAAGAGCAAAATAAACCAAAAAATTCGAAAAATTGAAAAATTAGAGAAATAATTCGAAAAATAGAAATTTAATAAATATTCTCGATTTAAAGTTCCAAAAATTAGAATAATATTTTATTTAACGAATTTTTAAATTTTTATTTTTGAGAAATTAAGGATTTAGCATTTATTTTAGATTAAAATTTAATGAATTAATTTATTAAATAATTTATTTTTAAAATTTAAAAAAAAATTTATTTATTTTGTCAATTTTTAGCTACACAAAATGATTTAATAAAATAATTTAGAAAATCTTTTTGGAAAGACAAAATCAAAGTTTAATAAAATCTATTTAACATTAATTGAATGACAAGTTTAAAAATAGGTGTAGTGGTTGTATTTTAGATCTTTTATTGACAGCTGAATGGAAATGACTTTTTTACACTATTAAACACAAGGGCCAAGGGCAAAGAGTAGCAGGAGGAGGACAGATTTTGGAAAAAGATGAAAGGCTGCTGAAAAGAGGGTCATTTCAGTCAGTAGTTGGTTTAAATAAAGTCTGATGCCCTGAGGCTATTTAATGCCCTGAGGCTATAAGTAAATTTTAAAAATGTCAAAAAAGGGTCAGTTGAGTCTGGATTGTGTCAACATTATTTTTCTACTTTTTTCATAATTTCAGACCCAAAGACTGAAAACAATCTTTGGACTGAAATAGTAAGGCGAATAAAATGGCCTTGCCCCGATAAATAAACGAAAAATAAGAAAAGAGAAGAGAGTTCATGCTGTGATGGGGTAAAAGAAGATTAATGTTCTTCTTGCTGTCCAGCATAAACACATTTTTGTAATTTAGGCTGAAATAATAGGGAAAACGCTTAACTAGAAAATATATTTATTTATAAAAACAAAGATGATTCAACTAGAAAAAAAACTAAAAAAAATTGAGGTGAAAGGGACAGTTATTGTTGGTAAATGAAACTTAAAGTAGGTCTGTGGGCCAAAAGATCTATGATTTATTTCCGCTCAAATTTTAGGTCTGGGTATTTTTTTTTATTTTTTTTAATATTCTAGGGCTTTCCTTTTTATGCCTAGACTTCATGTTATGTTGAAACTTAGTTCCAGAGACTAACCCCAGGATTTTGAAATTGCCTGTATTATCTGTCTATATTGGAGGTACGTAGAAAAATTAAAATAATATTACATGAATTTTTAAAAGTATAAATCCAGGAAAAGATAAGAAGAACAGATCCAAAAATATGAGAAAAATAAGCTAACTCTCGTTATACCGTCATTTTGGTTCCAATCAAAGGTTTTCTCAAGAATCTAAATCGAAAATCTCTCATACAGTACCCTGTGATGAGAATTCTAAATTAAATTTAATAAATTAAAATTAATTTTAATTAAAATCCTTATTTTAAACGGTTAATTAATTTGTTGAAAACAATGGAAAAACATGCGGTATAAGAAAATAGAAAAATAAAAAATAATAAAAAATAAATGGATGACCAAGGTAGAGGAAGAAGAACAAGAATCAATGGCGGTTACAAATATTATTTTTATTTTTTATCGAAGAGTTATTTTATCCTTTCCCTCAAAGACTAGTTCATGATGATGTTTTTCTTTCTTAAAAGATATAAAAGAGGACCTTCTCATCCAACAGAAAAAAAAATAATTTTCCGGCAAATTAATCTTTTCATCTTTTTTTGTACAAAAATCTCTTCTGTCACATTTATTCTTTCTCTGATTTGTTTGAGGGAATAAAGGGATAAAAATATTAAAAGAAAAATAAATTTGTTATTTAAAAAAGAATTATTCAAGTTGAGTGGATTTAAATTTAAAATTTAAAATTTAATAATTTTAATAAGGTTAATTTGTCAAAAAGGGGAGTTTTTAATTATTTTTATTTAATTTAATTTTAATATTAATTTAATATTTATTTGTTCAGTTTTGCTTAATTTTATCTTTTTTTAATTTTATTTTTTTTATTCTCCATTGTTTTCTCTTCATTTATTGTTTCATTCTTCCTTTAATTGAGTGTTCTAATAAGCAGTGCCTGGAATTTCCAAAGGTTCTAGTACCTTGCTTTTACCGGTGAAGAACATCTGCCAACATCTGCCAAGAAGGTCAAAGGGCACAAAATCAGTAGAGTAACTTTTCTGGAATATTAGAATAAATATTTATGGGTTTTCCAATTATTTAATTATGAAACTTAAAAAAATTTCAAAAAAAAAACTGCCCTTAAATTGGCAACTTAAAGGGCATCTAGCCGATTTATTTTTATTTCGGCTATCTCCTTTGATTCTCCATGTACTTTAATAAATATATTTTTAATAACACTTGCACTATTTTAATAAAATAAATATTTTAATAAAAGGCATACCCGACAAAAACGACGGAAATGCCCTTATTATGATTTTAAAATCAAAAAAGAGTGCAATAAATGTGAGAATATTTTAAAAGGCATGGAGAATCAAAGGAGATAGCCGAAATAAAAATAAATTGGCTATACGCCCTTTAAGTTGCCAATTTTAAATGGCATTTTTTTGAAATTTTTTAAGTTTAATACACTATGTCAAATGTTTAATTCTATATGAGTGAGTAAAATTTGTTTATTTAAGCGCACAGATGCGGTTTGCCTCTTCATTTTTTTGATTTTTTTTAAAATTCCCGCATAGAATTAATGGAGGCCTCAAAGTTGTTCACCTAAAAAACTGCTTTTCTTTCTTCCTTGTTTCTGATATCTTGAATTTTTCAAGAAAATCCGACAGCCTTAATTTAGAATAATAAATCCATATTTAACTAGTTAAAAAAAATTTTTAGTTTCAAAAGTTTTAGATAACAACCTAACATTCTTCTTTAAATTTCTTCAAAATGATTAAAAATATAATTAAAATCATTTGTTTTGCATTAACTGTCAATTACGTTTTTTCAATGCCTACAACGCCTTGTAAAACCGGGGAAATTACGACTTTTGAAATTGAGAATGCTGGCTCAACCACCGGAGAAAATTATCATGAACCCCGAGTTAAAAAAACAAAACATCCAAGAGACGTTAAAAAAGAGGTATTTTTGCTTTTAAAGTCCAAATTAACTTAAAAATCCAAATAAAATTTTCTCTTTCCATTGTAAAATTAATTATTTATCTTGGTATATTTTAATATATTTTTAGAGAGGTTCTTCAAGCACATCATTCAAAACTCATCCAGATGACCGAAAAAATATAAAACCAGAAAGGAATCAAGGGCATCAAGATAATCGTTATAAATATTCACTGCCACCAACTCCACAGCAGATAGAAAGTCCCCAAGTTAATTTGCCATCTAACCATCCGGAAGGGCATCAAGGTACAACTTATAAATATACATTGCCACCTACACCGCAGGACAATGAAAGGAACGATGAAAAGAAGGATAAATGCTTTTGTAATATTATGTGATCTTCCTTTATCAAATTTCAAATCATTCCTTTTTTAAAATGTGTTTAATATGATTGTGAATGGTGTTCTTCCGGCTCAAAAAACCGAACGGTTCCGGTTCCTGGCCGGTTCCTGGCGATTCCAAAATTCTGACGGTCTAGGAACCGGAACCGCCGTTCCTAGAATCGGTACCTGAAGAACACTATTGAGAATCTTTATATTACGAAATAACTTTAAGTAGAATGTTAACCTCAAAATATTAATGATAAATATTTCTTTTTATGAATATTCCTTTATCTTTTCGGTCTTCTATATGAAACAGTCTTGGTAGCGGGTTATAACGCCGATTGGCTCCTTGTTAGCGTTTAATTTTGAAAATTCCCGGAGCTGTACCTATTTTTATTTAATATTAATTTAATTTTATTTTCAATATTTCTTCAATTTTTCTCTTATTTTATTATCCATTTTTCGATTTTTCAAAAATAACTATTATTTTTTATTTATTTCATAAAATGGGGTCTACCGCAGAGCTATTAATTAAATTTATGAAAGTCATACCTTTTCGATTTTGTTATGTTTCGACGTATCTTGACGGGCTCTATCGAATGGTACCAAAATTGACGAGATTCGACTTCATTAAAGAAAGTTATCGCTCTGCGGCGAGATTAGGTCTCGGCAGGCTGGCCTGCTTCCTTTTGGTTATTACAGTAATTTTCTAATAATCATTATTTAATTACTAATTAAAAATAAAATTTGCAACACAAATATGTTATTTAAAAAATAAATTACATTTCTTAAAAACATTATTTTTCTATTTTAGAATCGAAAAAGGCACCAATTAAATATCAAGTTGCCTTATAAAAAATAAAAATCTAAAATAAATTTATTTTATTTTAGTTTTTATTTTTTTATTAATTTTAAGCTAATATTTTCCAATAAAAATAGAAAATAAATTAGATTAGATAAAAAAACAGAAGTAACAATTAAAACACAAAAGTAACAATTAGAGGTTGTTGAAAATGGCAGTTGGGACGTCAGATAATTTTCAGCTTTATAAAGATTAATTTTTATTTTAAACCAACTTTTGTATCATTTTATAGAAAATTAAATTTTGTATAGAATAAAGTTGGAATAAACAGAATTTTCCTTTTTTTAATTTAAAAATTAAAAAATTTCTATCGGTTATCATAAAAACGAGGTAGGGTTCTTCTTTGGACCATAATTTTGCTTCCATAAAGTATAGAAGCTTAATTTTGGTACCAATCGTTTCGTCTTGACCGTCTGAGTCGATTGGTACCAAAATTAAGCTTCACTAATTTATAGAAGAAAAGTTATGGTCCATTGAGTTTCTGGTAACCACTACTTCCTTTTTACAATTGTATTAAATAAATTAAATAAACTTTGAGCCATAAACTTTAAATCTTATTGAACCAAAAATTTTGTTAAGCTTTACTCGAAGAATGTTCAATAAAATTATACAAACATAATTGTCATTTTTCCAATTTTATTAGCTCTCAAACACAACTGCCTCGCGCATATTAAACATTCCGCTTAAAATATGTATAATTTAATTTTTTTAAATTATATTTATTAAATTACTACTAAAAATAATTTTTGCGAAAAGAAATTATTTTTTTTTAATTAAAAAAAATTTTCAAGAGAAAATGAACAATTCACAAGGTGACCAACTTGGTTTGACATTAGCTTACACTATTGTGCTTTTTGAATTGTGTGTAGATTTAATTGGATTGCCTATTTCATCTTTAAATTTTTATGCAATCAGTAAAACTTCGGTGAGGGAATTTTTTTTATATTTTCAAAAATTTTTAAAAAACTTATGAAAATTAAACTTCCAACCAACTCTTGTTATAAGCTCTTGGCAATAGTCATGGCATTGGCCAATAACTTGGGTTTCCATCAATGTTCTTGCCACAATATAATCCCATGCCATATAAGACGCCCACTACAAGAGACCTTTTGAAAAAATGCCCATACCCCAATAGAAGCCCACCTATGTCGTAGCCCACACCATGCGACCTGTTGAAAAATAAACTCCAGGGTTTTATTGGAACTGTTATACGTCTTCATTTTGATGGGAAGCCTCGATAAGGGGGGTGCCGTTTATACCGCTGTAGTTAAAATGTGGGTGAGGGTATACTCCTCTTCCTGGGCTTATAACGAGAGCCATATATAATTTTTAATAATTTTTCACCTCATTTATAGTTAATTCATTGGAATTTAAAATTTATTCTTCTCTGTCAAAGCGGCGCTTATTTAATGCGTTTTACCTGCAAATTATTTATTGCAATACCTATTCGTTTATTTGGCCCATTTATTTTATGGCACGAATCTGAGAATCCAATAACTCTTTTTCTTTTTTATTCAAACGTTTGTTTTCGAACATTTTTGAGTCATACAATTTTATTGGAGAGAACTATGGCAACTGTATTTGCTAGAAAATATGAAAAATCGAAAAGTAAAATATTTAGTGTTTGTTGGTTTTCGATTGCTGTAAGTGAATTTAATTATTATTTTTAAAATAAAATCAACTCTCGATACAAGAACCCGAAGGGACAGAAGAAAATTTCTTCAAACCAAGAGGTTCGTTAATAGAGAGTCATTTAATAAAGGCCATAAAAGTCTGAGGACATAGATAAAGGCCGTAGAGAAGTTCGTTAAATCGAGGGGTCACAGTATCGAGAGTTTACTTCATAAAAGAAAGTGATGTGGAAATTAAAGAGATAGTTTTAGGAAAGCGGGGGACTCTTTATTTGTTTCAGTGGCTCCGGGGTCATGATCTTCTGGGCATGTCTGGGAAATGACCCATAGGTGTATGTTATGGTCGTAGTTGAAAACTTTTATTTAAAAAATCTTAGACTGATGATCTTAGACATATCATAATCTTCGACTTATCACAACTTATTTACTTCCCAATCCCATCATTTTTTGGGAGTTGCGGTTAAAAATATTAGTGGAACTATTGATGTCCCTAAATAGCCCCCAAGGAATTTTCCAAAAAATTTAATTTAAAATTCAATAGCTTCACAACAAAAACAATTTTTTTAGATGTTTGTTGTCTCCTGCAATGCAATTTCCCAACAATTAACAAAACGAGAAAATGGAGCACGTGCTACTGTAGTTACATTAGCAAGCTCTTATACTGTTTTAATTATATCTTTTATTGAATTTTTTGTAAGAAATTTTTTTCTGATTTTTAAAAATATTTTTAAAGTTATTTATTCTTTTATTACAATATAATAAAAAGAAATTAATTGCTGCAAAAGAAAAAGAAAAGTTTGAAGATTATAAACTTACTGAGAGATACCAGGCAAGTTTTTAAAAATTTTATAAAAAACACCGGTTATAAGGGCAATAAGTTATAGCAAAATCCGATTACTTCCGCTATCCTCTACTTTGGCCTTCCCTTTTTTTATCTCATCCTCTTTGGGACGACCTTCCAAATACTGTTATGCATCCCACTACTCAACCAAGTTTGTCGGTTCTAGAAAAATCTTTGGATATTTAGGCATCAATCCGAAATTTTCGGATGTCCGGACTTAACCCCCTTTATGCTTTCTGATGCCTTCAAGAGTTCAGATAACCGGTTATTATGACACATCTTTTATAGGGGCAATCAATGGACAATATAAATGCCCCCTTAGATTAATTTTTAATTTAATTTAAAGCATTTGGAAAACGTCAGAACTGGTTCACAATTAATCCCTACACTAATATGCCAATTAGTGTTTATAGTAGCACTAGCTCAAGCACAGACTTGGGTGGTTTTTGAAATGATACCAAACAAATTTTATTTGGCGTTGGCTGTGAGTTTAATTTTTTCTGATTTTTTTCTGATTTTAATTTATAGATTCAAGCAAATAATTTGTGTGATGCTATATTTTCAATGTTAGCAGAAACTTGTGTTATTATGTAAATATTTTTTATTTTTTTTTATTTTTTTCTTTTTTAGTTTCCACCCTTTCATCCGTCGTGATATTACACAGCTTTTAAAGAAAATATTTACAAAAAATAGGATATCTGACAGCTCAACAAACATGACAATTTATTTAAAAAAAGAAAACGAAGCAGTTGATCATATAAAAATGTTAGCAAATTCTTGGGAAAAGAAAGCTTTAAATAATAATAATAATATAATAATAGTAAATAAATACAATGTATATAAATGAATAAAAAAATATTAAAATGTGTTAGAAAAAAATTTAAAAAAAATTGTGCTCGCAAGAGTGGTCGAACCTTCGACCTGCTCAACAGGTTCTGTGACGCTAACCGATTTAGCTACGCGAGTACTCTTTTGTACTCGCGTAGCTAAATGTTCTCATAAAAAATGTGTTCTCATATTAAAAATATTTATTTGCTTATGTTTATATTTCACCGTTACTGTGGTAAACTATATCAGTGGCACTCAAACAGTCGCTTATTAATTAATTTAATCGGCACTGAAACATCGAGACGGAAAAAGAAACGTCTGACGTCTCTCTTCCTTAACCACTCTATTCTTCCATAAGTAATTTATTTAAAATTTTTTTAATTTTACATAAATATTTTAATTTTAAAATTTAAACTCATCCATTTGCAAAATTTTCAGACCTAAAAAATGTCAGAACAGCTTCGCTTTGAAGACATTATAAACAACTTGACAACTAAAAATGTGGATTTGGAAGAACAAATCAAGTAAATTTAAAAAATTCTCCAGAAATTTTTTTTAAATTTAAGAACGTTAAAATTGGATGTTCACGAACTTGAACAACTGCATCAAATGGACGAGGAAATTATTGAAATGCAAAAGGAGACGGAAAAAGAATTGCAAGCTAAAAACCAGGAGTTGGCTTTTACTATTGCTACGGTTTATTTTTTTATATATTTTCTAATTTTTTTTTGTTATTTTAAGATGAACATGCAAATAAGTGAATTGGAAAATAGAGTATGTTTTAAATTATTTTCAAGTTCTTAAGGGTTTTTTCTTTACCCAGAGTCCAGGCCCATATATTTTTTGAGCTTCCTTTGTTTTTACTAGGCCTAGGATCTGGGCCAGTCAATTCCAATCCCCAGAATCCATGTCCCCTTGTTTTCCTTGGTTTTTCCTGGACTACGGCCCCTCCATGATTTATTTTAATTCTGTGACAAATAATAAATTTTATCAATTTAAATTAAAAAGAAATTAGCCCTTCCAATTATATTATTCAAAAAAATTTTAGATTGAAGGCCAAATGAGTTCTGAAGCAATAATTGCCGACTTGACCAGTAAAAATCTTGATTTGGAAGAACAATATAGGTTGATTTTTATTTAAATAAAAAAATTTAAAATTAATTTTAGACTCTTAAAAGCTGAATTTCATGAATTGGAACAACTACACCTTATGGAAGATGAAATTATTGACACACAAAAAGAGACAGAGAAGGAATTGCTTCAAGGAAACGAGGAACAAATGCTTATAATTACAACGGTTAATTTTTAAATTTTTTGATTATGAATTGATACCGGAGATCGATCTGGGCCTTTACCAAGGCTTGGGTTTTTACTGTACCTGAGTTCCGGTCCAGGTGTTTTTTGAGCTTTTCCTTTACCTTGGTTTTTCCTGGACTGCCAGCTCAGTATCTGATCCAGGCCGATTAGTTGAAGGCTCCTGACTTTGAAAATCTCGATTTTCGGCTCACTGAATTTATAACAATTCTTCATTTAATTTTTGACATTTTAAAACACAACAGAGTTTAAATTCACATCCAAACATATATTTTTCACTGGGAGGACCTATAGACTTTATTTTATAACCATTTGTATTTTCCTTTATTCCCCTTCAATTTCAGTTAAAACGACAATTATTAGAATCAGAAGACCGAGCTATCGACTATGAACATGCCTTAAATAAATTTCGCCAAAAAACTAGCGAACTAAAAGAAAGAGTTCAAAATTTGGAAGATGATTTGGCTACAATGAGAGCTTTTGATGAAGAAAAGGCTAGAGCTGCTGGTGCTGAAATTTCTTTAATGGCAAACGTTAAAAGGGATTTTTCTGAGGTTTTTTAGTAATTTTTTTAAATTTATTATTTTTTTTAATTAGTTGGTTGAAGCTCAATTAAATTCAATAGAATTAGAATCGGCAAAAAGGAACATTTCTTATCTTCGAAGTTTCATTCCAGACAAGTTTATGAAAGCTGGAGGTTTATTTTTATTTTTCTAATAAATTTTGAAAGGGGGAACTGACTCTTGCGGCCCAAGACTGAAAAGGGAACATCGCGAACTGTCACCAAAAATTTTGTATTTTTTTTGTTCTATCGTGTAGAGGAGGGTCGATAACATATTGCCAATTTTCGGCTTTTTTGGCCCTGACCCCCCAAATAAGAAAGTTATAGGGCTTCAAAGTTAGACCGCTTGAGTCACAAGCAGTAACCAAAGAGAAAATAGAAAAAATTAATTAATACCTCTTGCATAAGTATTAATTTATGAGAATGAGAATTTTTCCTTTATGAGAATTTTATGAGAATTTATGAGAATTTTTTTTTACTCTGTAAATTAAAAGAAATTTTAAACTTTTGTGAGTAAAAATTTTAAATACAAAATAAAAGTTCCTTTTCGATTTTTAATGACATATTAGCTTTATGACCTGCATTTTGATCCTATTTAATGTTTCTCCCTCTAAAATAAGGTCTAGGATTTTTACAACTTGATGGGTCGCAAATATCGGGTCGCAGGTGTTGTTCGCCTTTTAAAAATTTCTAAAATTTTTTAAAATTTTTCCTGTTTTAGGCGACAATGATTGTCTTATTCTTTGTGTTCTTTTACCTCGTCTTTCTTCTAAAGCACTCTGTCTTTCCCAACTTTTACTTCAAAAGTATCCTCAACCACCTGATGGACTTAAACGTGAACATGTTACAATTTCGCATAAAGGAGAGCAATGGGCACATGTTAGGCATTTTGGTTATCAATTACAAAAATTGAATACTGTTTTACAAAAATTTGTTGCGTGAGTTTTTATTTTTAATTATTTAATAAGCCAAATCCTCATGCCCTTCAATTTAGAGATAGAACTGGGCCTTGGTCAAGGCCTGGGTTTTTCTGTACACAGAGTCTATGTCCATGCATTTTTTGAGCTTCTTGGGGTTTTCCTTTACAGACCCAGGATCTGGCCCAGGTCAATGAATCAGAGTCCGAGCCCTGACTTAAAAAAATTTTCCAAAAATTTTTTTAAATTTTTTCAGTGTTTTCAAACATTGCTCGTTTAATGAACGTCTTTCTGACCCTCTCTCCCGTCTTGCTGTACAACAAACAGAGATTTGTCAAAGAGAGCAAAAATTAGAAGATTACTTTAAATTATTGAAACAAAACAAATTTGATGAAAATACTTCAATTGAACTGCTTGAACAAATTGTTAAATATTTTGAGGTTTTTTTTTGTAAATTTTTTATTTTTGAACTTAATTTTAAAAAAAATTTTTAGAGAATTTTTTCTGCAAATCTCAGCACAGAACCTTTTAGTGCCAAACAAGATTTGCAACATACTCTTGCTCAAATTAAAAAGGGTTTGGTCTGGATTCGATTTAATGGGCAACGTCTTCGTTATTTCTTTTTGGTTTATTTTTTTAATTTTTCCACTAAAAATAAATCTTATCCATTATTTTTGACACTTTAGGGGCTTCCTTAGTCGCTTCCCGAATTTTGTTTTATTAAAAAATTTTTTGGTTCCTCAATGTTTTTTGGTTTTCCAGAAATTTCCCCAGACGGGAAAATGATCCCAGACCTCCATGCCTCTGGCTATAAGTTAAGTTTCCTTGTTCATATTTGTTCTATGAGTTCTTTCTGGCACAACAAAAATTTTTTTTTACCTTTTTGTTTCATTTTTTCCCTTTTTTTTCAGTCGAGAAAATTCCTATTTGATTCCTAAATCCAAAATTTAAAAATTTAACAAATTTCCTATTTTTATTAAAAAAATAATTTTCAGGATTCTTCTACTTCTTCAGACTCCCAATCATCACCAACTTCATTAACCTCCTCTTCATTAATGACAAAAAGTTCAATTAATAATAGTGGAAATGGAGTGACTGATGATGTTGAATTTATTTCTTTTGTTGATCAAATAAATAAATTATTAGAAGATTGTGATAAAATGACAATGAGGGCAATGAATAGAATTCCAAAGGAAAATGAACTTTTGTTGCCTAATGAGGTTTTTTTGAATTTTTAAAAATGAGAGGTCAAAAGCTTCGTGCAATTTATGACAAGCATTTTTCTTCTGTGATTTTTTTTAAAATTTCTTTTGATTTTTGAAGAAGAGTTTTAAGGGTTTTCTCTCTCTGTCCAAGCCTTTAGATGGCCATGCTTTTAATGTTTTATTTTATTTTAGGTTTCTGACTTAACTAACCTTAGAAACCCTAAAATCCTTCTCCAAAAAACTAAAAGAAAAATTTGAAGAAAATTATTAAAATATTGATCTGGGCCACACAAGATAAATGCGAGTCTTATTTTGCAAAAAGCTTTTGGCCCTTCCATAATTTTAAAATAAAATTTTTATAAAAAATTTTATTTTTAAAGTTAAATGACCAAATTTGTATGGCTGTTGGAACTCTAGAAAAGTGTGGTTGTATAATAAACCAGATTTGTTCAATGGCAACATCTGAATTGGGAACTGTAGATACTGAAGCATTACCATCCCAACAAATGCTTGATTTTGTATTTTCTTCTGTTGAAAAATTTGTTGGCCAAATGGATGGACAGAAAAGGGCGTGTGCACAAATTTTGTAAGAAAAATTTTTTTTTAATTTTTTTTATTAGAAATTATTTTTTTTCAGTGAATTATTAGAATCTGTCAAATTAGTTTTACAAGGCCTTAGTGAATCATTAGAAAATTCTTCAATGGAAATTTGCCCAAATGAAAATTCTATTCATTTAAATAATGATGTTTTTCCTCCACTTGTAAATCGTGCTCAATTGAGGAAAAAAGATATTGTTGAAGCTGATAGTTTAAGATGGCAGGTTTGCAGAGAGCTTTTAAATTTAAGTTAATTAGCCGTCATCAGATATCTGTCAGAATTTTTTTTGAAATTTTAAAACGAATTTTTAGCATTTATAAGCGGGGAAGGTACTTGCGGACTGAGACATTTGCGGACTTTCTGCTAAAATATTTTTTTTTGTTTATTTTGTTTTATAAAATGAAAAAATGTTTAAACAATAGATTAAAATTATTATTCAAGACCCATTGTCCATAGGTCCTGAAAATCGGGAGGGTAACATTTCTGAAAAAAAAATTACGTCCGCAAATTACGTCCGCAAATATTATTTTTGAAATATTTCAATTTTAAAATTCATTTCTTAATTTTTTTTTTCAAGCTTTCCAAAAAAGACGATGAACTTTTAAAATTACAATCTACTCTTAAAAATAAAGAAGAATCAGCTAGCATAGTTAAAATTCGTCTTGATATGGCAGAAAAGAAACTTGCAGAAAACGAAGCTGGAACTGCTTTAAAGTCTGAAATTCAGCAACTTAAAGCAAAATGTGAACAATTAAGTAATGATTTGGAGCAAAAGATAAGGTTTAAATTTAATTCTTAAAATTTTAAAAAATTTTTAAGGATTTCAAAAAATTTTTAAAAATTTTCGAAAATTTTTTTTGAAAATTTTCGAAAATTTTTAAATTTTTTATTTTCAGTGATTATGAACTTAAATTGACTCAACTTCTATCTGAATTAGCCGACTCACGGGCTGCCCGTGAAAAAGCTCATGAATTAACAAGAGAATTCTCCAAAAAGGCTCTTTTTGCGGTGATGTCTTTTAATGTAAAATAATTATAATAAAAATTGTCGAGACAGTTTTTTTTGTATCTACCAAAATTAAAAATTATTTTTAAAAATTTTTAATATTTTTTAAATAAAATAACCATTTAACATTTTTAGAATTTAAAAAGTCAGCAGCAACAAAGTACGACAACCCCAAAACAACAAAAAATAAATGACCAAACCCCTTTAAATATTATTGAAGAAAATTTAAAAAATCCAACAACTTCAATACCTTTAACAATAATTAATAATAATAATATTAGTGGGACGTTGGACAGAGTGGAAGAAGAATTTAGAAGATTTAATACATTGGAGGTAAAAAATGAGAGGGGAAATAATGGTGAAGGACTCTTGCGGACGGACATTTGCGGACTTTCTGATAAACATAAATTTTTTTTTGTTTATAAAATGGAAAAATGTTTAAACAATAGATTAAAATTATTATCCAAGACCCAGTGGCCATAGGTCCCAAAAATCAGTAGGCTAACATTTCTGGATCAACTGTTCGTCCTCAAATGTCTGTGCGCCTGAGGGGAAAAAATAAATATTTTTTAAAAAATTAATTTTAGAGAAAAAAATTACTTGTAAATGAACCTAATATTTGTACAAGTTGTGGCGAGAAAAACAACGAACAACAAGAATTAGAAAATTTATTAAAAGAATCTGATACTTTAATGACTGAATATAATCGTTTATTATTACCTTCAAATGAAAATGCTAATTTAATGTTTAATTATTTAAAAACGAAGGAAAATATTAAATTCCGAATTGAAAGTGTAAGTTTTTTTAAATTATAAAATTTATTAGAAAATTAGAGTTTTGGATAAAGATGTGACAGGGGTCAGGGGTGCTGTCCGAAAACCGTTACTTGAACGAACTTTTGAAAATAAATAATTTCAACTTTAGAAATTTAAAATATTCTTTCGATCCACCTCTGCCCGTTACCTGAAATGAAAACTTTGAAAAACCCGAAACCATATTCAAAAAAAATTTTTTTAAACCGCGGCAACCCTGAGATGTACCCTTGGTTTCCTGTTAATCACATTTTTGATCTCCCCATGGTTTTCCGTTGTTTAATTTCTGAGGTTTTTGAGAAATTCTTTAGAAAATCCTGCCTCAAACAAAAAAGAAATTTCAGTTTTTTTTAAAATTTTTCAGCTTCGCCTTCGTTTTGTTCAGTTTTGGCAAAAATACAAACCTTTACAACCCCTTCCAACTTTTCTATGGCCTTTACCGAGTAGTATTGAAAGGGTGTGTTGATTTTTATATAAATTTTTTTAATTTTAAAAAATAATTTTAGAAGGGTGATTTCAACAATTCTGATTTAATTTTGGAACAATGGGATAAATTACTTGACCGAAACGAAAATTTGTTCTTTACCGAATTTAAGGAAAATGTGAAAATTAATAAAATTATATCGACAAAAGTTGCCTAATTATTATTTTTTGTTTAATTGTATGACTGTAAATTAGGATAAAAATACTATTATTTTTTAATATAATTATCCCTTTTTAGAGAGAAACTATTCAGATAAATAAATCTTAAAAATATACAGTTGAATCTCGTTATACTGGGATACAAGCCACTACGTTTATAGTGCCACCAAGTGGCCGTCCCTTTGGGTGGCAATATATACGGATTCGACTGTATCTTAAATATTAAATTGATAAACTTTATCAAATATATATGTTAAAATGCATAATGTCACTTTTAGAATAATAAAGTTAAAATTAGAGCCCGGACGGTACCGTACTACCGCGGAATTTTTCGGTATTTATCGGTATTTTTCGGTAATACGGTACGGAATACCGACCGATAGAATTTTGAATTTGATCGGTATTTATCGGTATTTTTCGGTAGTACGGTACGGAATACGGTACGGTACAAAATTCCGGGCTCTAGTTAAAATAACATAAAAGGCTACCAGGCAAAAATTTTAAAAAACTTTATGCTAAAAAGTCATGCTAAAGATGAGGTATATATCAAAATAATAATATCAAAAATTTAAATTGAATAAATAATAATCTAGAATAATAAAATTGGATGTTAAATGGACATATTTGAATCGGAGATGTCCAAAAAATTTGTTTAATACTTTTTTAGTTTAGTTTTGTTTTAGGTCATCTTTTGTTTGAATTTACAATCTTTTTGTATAATTTACACAGTAATCGAGAAGACATGTTCACAATTCTACAAGTTGACTCTATTGACGGGGGCGAGTATCTCGGGGGCCTTTAGTATTACGTTTATTCTGGTGATATCCGGCACGAATTAAAGCCGAGGATTGTTCGAACGGTTGAAAAGTTTGTCCATTAAAAGTTTGTTCTCCAACATAGGCCTGAAAAAATATTTACCGTATTTCCTAAAATACAGCCCCCGGGGGCTCTAAGTTTCAACCATCTTTCAAAGGGGGTTGTATTTAAAGGGGGGCTCTACTACAGGGGGGGCTGTATTTTAGGAAATACGGTATTCAATAATTATTCGCCTTACAGTCTTTCCGCCCTGAATCCCTGAAATGTTCTTTATTTAAAATTATCAATGAAAATTTGAATTACATTCTCATGATTAGGTGAAGGAGAAACAGAACTCCCAGCAGTAGTACTACCGAAGTCGCTTTCATTTTCGCGTTGAGGTGGATTTTCTTCAGGCTTAATTAAAAGAATACTTATATATAATTTAATTTGTACTGAATATTTTGAGAATTCGGATTAATTCCTTGTATTTTTTGACAAATTTTGCTAAAAAGAGCTATAATTAAAATAGCTAGCATTAAAATTTGATAAGGAATTAACGAAAATCACGAGAAAATATATTTAACCGAAGAATTCTTAAGGGCAATTTTCCGTCAAAATTAAATAAAATTATTATTATACTGGGTTATCTCCAAAAGGAAGATCGGTATATTTTAGAGGCGTATCAGTCGATTCTTGCATCCGGAGACTATTCACAGAATTGTGATGAACTGGTGAGCTTCGAGTGGAAACCGCTGGTGAGCTTTGAGTGGAAACCGCTCGTGATGTCCACAGTGCATTTAGACTATTATTCGAGTTTTGTCCATTTGTTCCAATATTCCCGTGAAGAAGCCGTACTTCTCGAAGCTGTTCGGAGATTTCTTCCCGGCTACTGGCAGCAGGCGTTGTTTCGAGACCTAAGCTCTGGAATAATTTTAGATTTAGGAATGTTAAACTCTTATAAAATAACTGAGTCTTTTGAAGTTTTTATTCCGAAACAATTCTTCCACATTGAGGCAGCATTTTGGAATTGGGTTGTTAGTGTGAATAGTATTGGCAAAAGATGATAAAATTTTAATTTAGAAAACTTCATTCTTCTAGCGAATTTGTGTCTAATATTCTAAAAATATTTGAAAAATTTGAAAAATTTAAAAAATTTTTTTAAAATTTTTTATAAAAATAGTGTTAAAAATAAAATAAAAAGTAAAATGAGGAAAGTCAATTTATATGTATACGATAGCGAGGGGGGGATAAGCGTGCTGTTTTCACACACATGATTTCCATCAATAATGGCAGCTATTCAAAATTTCTATTGAGACCTCCTACAGTTTTTGCATAAAATTGACTTTTAAGTCTCATACCTTTCTTGAGGCCCTAGTGTTTATTTAACTCTATTTAATTTCATTACGTGAGTATTCACACTTTACCCTATTATCTGTCATAAAACATAACTAATTGAAGTCTCTGAGCAACATTGTTTGCCAATTATCAGATTCTGGCAGGTCTTAAGTGTCAGATTTTACAAGAAAAAAAACAGCTTATGAGGAAGTAGAAAGATAGGGAAGCGTAGGGGCAACGTTTAACGCCTCTCTTGTGATTTGAAGTGTGCGTTAATGCCTTCGATTTTTTTTAAATTTATAAAATCGACTATTTCGTGTTGGCCATCGATTAAAAATTAAAGGCATTCTAAAAATATAATTGACATGTTGAGAAGTTAGTCAAACATTGTTGGAAACATGTTCCCATAAAAGGAATTTTCCGATTCCGTTGTTCAATTAATTCCGACATTACACAGAGAACTGATTCATATCATAGAAAATGGTCTGTAAAACATGAAAAAGAATCCCTATTTCATAAAAAAAAGTTTTTCCTTGTTTACAGCGCACAGACATTTGAGGACGAACAGTTGCGGATTAACTGGATTCGGAAAAGTTGCCCTACTGTTTTTCTGGGTCTATGGCCACCGGGTCTTTGATAATAACTTTAACCTATCTTTTAAACATTTTTCCATCTTTATAAACCAATATAAACAAACAAGGGATTTACCGTATTTTCTCTATTAATTGCCCTCCCTCAAATAATTACCCCCTCCCTAATAATTACCCCCTCCAGAGAAAGGTTGAAAAAAATAATTACCCAGGGTAATTATTTGAGAAAATACGTTATGTTTAGCAGGCAGTATTCTTCAACGCCTTCACATAAATATAAATTTTACTTTTCTCTAAAAAAGATTTATATATTTATTTTTACATCATCAAAAATATTTTTTTTCTGTTAAGCTTTGCTTCTTTTATTTAACTTTCTATGCTTTTCTAATTTGCGTGAGGAAAAAAAATAAAAGAAGAAGACTTTTTTAGCTTAAATCTTTTTATTTACTATTTTAGCTTATATTATAAACAAAAATTCTAAAACTTTTATTTATCGAATGTTGTTGTTAAAAGAATTCTTTTTTTTAAACGAAACATTTTTTATCCTCTAATGGATATTTATTAAAAATATAAGTCTTTACCATTTGTTTTATTAAAAAATTATATTTTTATTTTAATTAATATCGCAAGTTTTAGGCATCGGGTTTTAAAATTTCATTTCTTAAGATTAAAAGACTTGGGAAAGATCATTTAGAAACAAGGATGAACACTTGATACTTTTTTTCGTAAGATTAGGGTTCGGTTTCGACCAGAACGTTCGGGTCTGAAAATTGCCAGTTGAACAGCTCCCTTTCGTTCGGTTTGAACATCTACCTTGATAAAGCTCATTTTTATTTTTCCCAAGACACAATGCTTGATAATCGCCATTATAACCGTTAAGGATATCCCAGTTAAATTATAAGGGGAGTTAACATAGAATATGGCAGAAATACATAAAAATACAATTTTCACTACAAAACAAATTTGAATAATATAATTTAAATTATTATTAGATATTAATAATAGGTTTAATAATAAAATATGGAAGAACATTTTAATTTAAATAATTTTGATAAAGAAAATAATTTATTTTTATTTAATCAACAATTAATTAAAAATAATGAATTTATTAATGGTGGAAATTGTTCTCTAAAATTTTTACAAATATTTATTTGGTTAGAAAAAATTTCTTTTAAGTCAAAAAATTAAAAAAATTCTTTTTTTTTAATTTTAAAAATTAAAAATCAAATTTTTAAATTTTTTTAATAGGTTTGTGATGGTTTTGGATATTGTTCTATCTATAGTTGCGATTTTATTAAATTCAATAGTGGTCCCATCTGCACTTAATGCTAGGCCTATACCCTTCAGAACAAGACGATTTTTGGTGAAATTTTTTATTAAAATTTTTTTGAGGTTTTCTGAACTTTTAAAAATTTCAAAAAATTTTCAAAAATTTCAAAAATTTCAAAAAATTTTCAAGAATTTCAAAAAAATTTTAGTCATCAATAGCCCTCAATTATGCTCTCCTCGCCTCTATTTTATTAACTAAAAAATGTTTTTGGTTGTACTTTTCTTTTATCAATCCAAAAGGTCATTGTATACCAACATTTACGTCTTCAACTTGTAAATTACAAGAATTTCCTTTAGTTTTTATTTATATTTATTCGATGATTTTACCTTTAATTTTTGCTTTACAAATGGCTTTTAAACGATGGTTTAGAAAAAATAAAGAAATTAAAAATTTTAATTATCAAAGAAAAGTTATTATACAAAATAGTAGACATTCTAGAAGGTAAATTTTTGTGTTTTTATAAAGCTCTCATTAGTAGCGACTCTTTTTAGTAGCGACATCCTATCTCGGAGGAGATACCTGAGAGGGTAGGGTGTAACGAAAGGGTCGGGATTTGGGTTGAACTTTGTTGGGAGCCTTGGTTGTAGTCCGCTGTTTTATCCAGTAACCTCCGGTTATAACGGCACTATGGATCTATAACGGCAAACCTTTTTTGAAGTTCACGATGGAAAGTTAACAAAAAAAGTTCAACCAACTAAGTGACTTATTCACCGGATATAAAGACCTTTAGTTTACCAAGGCCATCCCCAACATCCCAGAGGGTGCCCTTATAACCGGAGGTAACTGATTAACAAGTTAAAAGCTTAACTTTTTTTTATTTTTCAGAGTAAAGAAATTAATAATTCAAAATAATAATAATACTATAGAAGATTTTCGTCATTCAAATATTCCCGAACAAGAATTTAAAAAATGGAAAATTATTAAAAAACAACAAAAATATTTTCCATTACCTTACTTATTGTGTTCAACAAAACAAATTATTTTGATTGTTTTGTGTTGTGGAATAACTTTGTTTTTTACTGCTTTTGATAGATGGGATGAAACTCCAAAACGGAAAAGAATGGCTAATGTAAGCGAGGAATTGTTAAGGGAACCTCACGCAAAAATAGGAAATCACAGCCAAATCCCAGTCTTTCTGACTCAAGAAATGTACCAATATAGCATCACTAATACCTTCAAAGGATATAGTGTATCTTCAACTTAAAGACACGCCTTCTTGTCCTTCACACAAGGGATGTTCTCCACATCTTTATATTCGATTCCGATCCTAACAGAGCGTTCCTTCTCCAAATAAACGACACCTCAGTTAAAGCCAACAGTAAGAATAAGAGAATCCCAGCCAAATCCCAGTCTTTCTGACTCAAGAAATTTATCTGAGACCAAACACCAAGAATACCATTAAAGGCACTAACAGAATTGAATGAGTTGACGAATAAAAAAAACCTTCTTGTTCTCCAGCCCAAGGGGGAGAACAAGAACCCTGGTTCATGACCCGTCTCTTTTTCATCACCTCTTTTGATCAGATTCTGATCCCAACGAAGCCTCCAAACCAACGGATATAACGACACTTTTCATTATAAAGCAAACATTTATGTTGGTGTTTTTGGGTGGTATTATAACGAGAGTTACCGTAAAAGCTCTATTATAATGCCATGGCATTCTATTTTTCAAAGGCCTCTAAAAGGGGCACTATATTAGAGAGTGGCATTCAAATGGAGAGTGGCATTCTATTTTTCAAATTAAAAATAATGGTAAAAATATTATTTTATTACGATATTATTTTGCTACAATTCCAACGAATTGTAGCACAATTCGAACAATTCCAACTCATAATGCCATTCTCATCATCCTGTGATAAATCAATATCATTCTAATGGAGAGTGGCATTATATTAGAGCTTTTACGGTAATTATATTTATTGTAATCATTGCCAAAGTAGTTTTTTTCTAGAAATTTTTATTCCCATCATTTCTAGGGGGTATTGGCTTCTTCACTTTAAAGAAAATCCCCCAAATTTTCGATATTTTTAAATATATTTTTTCTAAAATAAAATCAAAATAAAAGTTTCAATTTTAAGTGCTCAATTACTCTGGCTATTCGCCAAAAAGGATTGGCATTTGGATTGCTTTCATTAATCTTAATATCTCAATTACTTCAATCGCTTGTTTGGTACTTTATTCCTCTAAAGACAATTAAAAAAGAAAATAAGGTTCTGAAGATCTTTAAATATTTTTAAAATTATTTTTTAAAGTCTTCTCATCGACACTCTTCAATTTTTGATTTTTTGGTTTTTTCGTGTAGAGATTTATTTTTAACAGAAGCGATATTGTGGTCATTAGTAGCTTTACTTACAGGGCTTGCTTTGTTTCAACAATACGTTTTGACTAGTCCTTGCAATAAAGTAAAATTTTTGTTGATAAAGATGGAGGGGTTTTTGACCCTAAACGGAGGAGTCTCCTTGCAGACAAATAGACAGATAGATTTTTGCATTAATACCGGCAAAATCTCCATATTTTGACAGTACTTTCAGAGAATGAATGAATAAATAAAAACAATCATTCGGTTGAATGTTGGCACAGTCGGTTGTGTTCTTGTTTGGGGCCCTTCCATGATGGGATGGGGCTTTCCATGTTTTGGGGCCTTTCCATATTCCCATTGCAATAAAATTTTCCAAGGCAGAGACGTGGGATCGTGTCATCCCGATCATCAATTCCTGAAAATCAGGAATGGATTTTTTGAATCGGGAATGGAATTTTCGAAAATCGAGAACGATCCCTTGTATAGACGTCACTGTAGAGGAAGTCCATATTTATGGGAATTATTAACCCCCCCTAATTAGAATTTCTAATGATAGAATTATATTTATTTATGCCTTAATGCCCACCTATTAATAATTTTCACAATAAAATTTTAGTGCACTCAACTAGCCGTCGAATTACCCTTTACAACATTACCTTTACTCATTTCACTCTTACATCCAATACTTTCATTAATCCTTATTGCTCCAATACGCTATACGGCACAACGTTTCTTTCCGATTTTTGCAAAGTTGCTTCCAACTCAAGAACCGGTAAATTAAAAAAATTGAACAAAAAGAATTCTAAATTTTTTAAAGATGACTCCACCATTGCCTAGACCCTTTCCTTCTGTACGTATTTTGGTTACTGAACATTGAAAGCACGATAATATTATTAACAAAATTATTAAAGAAACGTAAGATTTTGACTCTCAAGAGTGATTTGAATATTTTGAAAAATAAAGAGCAACATTTAGCCTTTGAACTACCGTATTCCTTATTTTTTAAAACTATTAATAAAAAGACAAGAACAACTTTTAAATAATTTATCTTTAAAATAATCAAATGAATCTTTGTAATCAAATCACAGAAAAACACAAAAATAATTTAATTTGGTTTTGTTGTGCATCTATAACTGTGATTTCAAGTGTTTTTATGTTAGGTATAACTAAGAGGGCGGTACAATTCCAAGGTTCTTTAAAAATATCCCAAAAACTATCAAAATATAATAGATTTGTTGGACTGTTAAGCAGTCATCTACTTTTTTAAATTCGTGCAAAAATAATCCCAAATAATCGAATCTCAATAGAAATTTGCTAAACTAAAGGATTTAAGTCAGGGCTTGGCTAAATGAAATTTAAAAAAACTGGAGTCGGAACGGGAAATGACCAGCCTTGATATATACAAGATTTTCCTCAACAACAAGATGTTCCTCTCTTTACACCCCTATAAGGAGATACGGTACATCAGATAGTTTCGAACAGAAAATTGATAAAAGAGGTTAACTTTCCTTATCGTATATTTTGTAAAATTATATAAAAAATCCACCCTCCCCAATTCAGACCAATTCCATTGAGATACGATTATTTTTCTTTTAGTTTACCCAAAATAACATCCCCCTGTCTTTTCTTTTTTCTAAGTTCCGATTTTTTAATCAGTCTGATTGATCCCCTCCTTCGGTAACATCTTCTTCATCATTTACGTTTTCTGGAGGCGCTTGATGCAACGGAACTCTTGCTGGAAAACCAGGTGCAGGGTCTAAATTTTAAATCAAAAAATCATTAGAAATTTTAAATAATAAATTGACTATATTTAAGGGGCCACTTTTCGGGCATTTATACGCAATTTCCTTAATATATCTCGTAATTAATTAAATAACTGTTTATTAAAATTCAAATTATTTACGTAAAGGCGGGCGTTGAAAAGCTACAAATTGTTCGTGGTTTTGAAAACGATAGGGGATGGGATATCCATATTGAAGATGTGGGACTTCTTCAGGTCGTGGAATATAACCGGCTGGCACAGGATGACGATTAAGATAGGGTGCTTGAAAATTACGAGGTTTTGGTGTAGGAGTTCGGCGTAAAACTAAATTAAAACTTCAAAATTTAATTAAAATTTTTGTTTTATTCTTAACATCTTAATAATTATTTTCATTAAAATAATGTTAGTAGCCTTGTTTTGTGATGAAAATAAACTAACTTTGTCTTTCTTCTCTCGGCTCTTCTCCACCCGGTAAATTTACACTTGATCCTTCGCCCTGTCCTCCTCGTCCTCCCCGTCCCCTCCTAACAGGTGGTCGTACACCGCTTCTTTGTCCACGGCCTCCTCGTCCTCGACCACCTTGTACATTACTACTTACCCCCCCCCCCTCTGATGTACCAGCAGTCCCTTCACCAGCAGTTCCTTTACCATGTACGCACTCAGAAAACTCAATTAAATAGCAAACAACAAAAAGAAAAATCGCAATTTTTGAAGGTTTCATTCTTTAAAATAAAAAAATTTACATAAAGAATAAGCGAATTCTAAAAATAAAAAATATTTTATTGGCAGTGAATCTTGGCATTCACACAGCATATTTATGGCCATTGATGCGAGCGTTTTTGTACCCGATTTAAAAATATTTTCTCTAAATTGTAAAGCAAACATGCCAAGCAATTTTAATTCTAACATATACACCCATATATTCGCATTTTGATTTAAATGTCTGTTAGTAAATTTCATGGGAATAACTTATAAATTTTGCAAATACTAACCAAGAAAATTAAAATCAACATTTTAAAGTCAACTCTCGTTATAATGACCTCTCGATTTAATGAACATCTAGATTTAACGAACATTTACTTCTCAGTCCCCTCGGGTTTGATTTATCGAAGTTGACTTAATTATTTTCCGTTTTTTTCTGAGATATAACTACATTCATGTCCAACTTTTATACCTTGACAGTTTTTGCGAATAAATATACACAAGTCGAAATTTAATTTTTTTTTATTTCCAATGCGAACGATTTCGCTCTCACATGCGTTTACATACGTCGTTTACATACGTTTTATTGCAAAATAAAAATTTATTAAAAATTGATTAATTGAAAAATTCAAAGATTTTAATTTAAAAAAAATTTTTATTGCAGAGATAGAAAGAAAATAAAACTCTGAATTGGAGAGTGCCATTTTTACTTTTTGTTTGGAAATCAAGTGGAAATTTAAAAACAAATAAATATTTAGAATAAATGCCCTGCTCCAAACCGCCCACCCAAGATTTAACATTTTTTTCTGTAGATAAATAAAGGGTTTTTATTTAAACATTTACTGTAAATAATTTTTTTGTTAATTTTTGGGAATAAAAAAATAAAATAAAAAATTTAAAAAAATTTTTTTATTAAAAATTTTTTTTAAATTTTATTCAACTTCTTTTTACACCAGTCGGAAAACTAAAATATTTTAGACAATAAAAATAGTACAGTAAATAAATGTAAAAAAATATATTTTTGATAATTCGAGATTGCATTATTTTTCGCTGTTGAATTAGAAGTTGAAGAATCTGTAGAAGGATTAGTGTTGATTGTAATATTAGAAGGGTCTTGACCTATTGAACCATTTGTGTTCTGAATTTTTTTAAATTTTTTTTTTAATTTTTCTTTAAAAAATCCTTACCAATACACTAATATCCGTTGTTGTATTTATTGCAATGGAATCATCTGCTATATCAGGTTGTGTTACTGCCATAGTGCCCCACCTTGTTAAAGAGTTTTTCCATTAAAATTTAATTTTAAATAAGATTCCAAATGGGATTCAATATCTGGTAGATAAAAGTGATCCAGAAATAGTAATTAGAAAGGATAAACCCTTCAATGTTTTTAGATGATCAAGATAAAAATATTCGCGAAGTTACACGAAGCTAACGTTTAGTGTGTTAACTTCGAGGATTTAAGTTTAAGATGGAGGTTAGGTTAGGTTGATCTACTTTTCGGGTTATTAAAAATTTATTTCAATACAAAAGTGTCAATTTTTAGGAAATTAACAGTTGTTTCATGGATTGGGATCTGAAGGTGTATAGGTGAACTACAGTTAATGTGCATGTTTTTGCTGTGGTTCTGGGACGAGGTTTTTGCCAAAAATTTAATTTTTTCCTGGTCGGGATTACCCTAAACATACCAATTAATAGTTGTTGTCTGAAGTTGACTGTCCGTTCCATTACCGACATCCTAATATTTTTAAAAAATAAAACTTCAGTTTTTATAGTTTTTTCTTACTGTAGTATTTGTTAAAGTATTATTATTAGTTAAATCATCAGCATAACAATAAAAAGAAATATTTAATAATAAAAATAATAATATTGTTGAAAATTTTAAATTTTTGATTTTTATGTTTTTGAAAGAAGCGAAGGGTAAATAATTAAAAAATAAATGTAATAGAGATGAGCAGAAAGGAGAAAATAAAGAAATTGGTAAATTGGACATTTAATTTTTGTTTTCTGAAAATAATTTAAATTTTTAAATTTTATTCTGAAGAAAAAAATATTCTTTAATTTTTTTTAATTTTTAGAGTATTATTATTAGCCAAAATATCCTACTGAGAAAATGACAAATAGAATTCATTAATATTAACTTTTCGATAATTAATTAATTTTCAGTATTTAATTAATTAAATTCTCCATAAAATAAATTTTATTCAAATTTTAAATAATTATGGTTAGTAATTAAAAAATTTTAGTAAAAGAAATAGGTAATTATTATTTATTTATTTTTATTAAAAATAAATAAAAATATTTTTAGTTTCAAAAATAAACTAAAAAGTGTTTTTTAAAGAAAAAGTTCGTAATTCCAACTTATGAATATATTATTATTTTTTTAATGTATTCCATCCGTTTAAATCCTCAAGGGTGGAAAACAAAAAATATGGCTTTGGACAAAAATAATGACTAAAAATAAAATAATAAAGTCTTGAGAGACGTAAGCTAAAAAGGTAATAAAATTACAGGAAGAGAAAAAGGGGAAAATATTTTCCGGATTGATTTCCGGATTGACATTTAAAAAAGTATTTAAGCTTAAAACTAAAATAGAGAGAAAACAATTATTTTCCGGATTGATTTCCGGATAGACAGTTGAAGTAATTAAATAGTAATTAGAGAATAAAAAAAAATATTATTAACGTATACAATTGGGATTTAATTAAAAAATATTTAAAAAATATATTTAAAAAAATTACAGACATCTGCGTAAATAAAAGAGGGGAAACGAACAATAAAGAAATGTATTAATAAAAAATTAAAAAATATTTTTTATTATTTATTTTAGAATTGTTTAATTATAACGAATATTAAATTGTAAATTTAAGCTTTTAAAATTATTTCCGTTCAAATATTTAAATAATGTGTAATTAAAAGGGATTTAAATTTGAGAGAGAACGTGAGGCTTATGTCAAATTATTTTATTTAATTGTTCCGTTATTCAAAGCGATTTTAAGATATTTTTATATTTGAGAAATTTTGAGGGATATGTAAACTGAGAGAAAGAAGATTACTGTAACGGTCTAATGGATGTTTTTAGAAAATTTTAAAATTTGAGGGAATTTTTAAAAAATCCTTAAAATGAACAGAACAAAATTTAAACAATTAAAAAGTCTGTTTAAAAATATTCACCGTAAATGCTGAAATAATTACCCCCTCCCTATTAATTACCCCCACCAGCGAGAGGTGAAAAAATAATTACCCAGGGTAATTATTACATAAATAATATTATATTTATTACAAGTGGAGTTTCAACAATAATCCAAAAATTTGCTTGTGAAATTAAACAAATTGTATAAAATTTAACAGCTATACATAAGTATTTTAAAAATAATTTTAAAAAATAAAAAAAAACTAGCTAATTTGTAGGCAATTTAGTAAGATGTATGGGGAAAGCATAAAAGAATAGGAAGGCAAATGAGGTTGAAAATCAGAAAAAAATGTATGAAAATTTTATTAGGAATACTTTATATTTTTATTTATTTTCTACCTAAAAAATAAATAATATTACATTAAAATTAGGAATTATAGAATTAAATTCCGAAAATTAAAATTTTTTATTTTATTTTTTAAATTAATTCTTTAGAATTTTTATTTATGAATTTTAAAGCTGGTGTAGGTATTAAATAAATAATAACGTTTCGTTTAAGCTTTAAAAATATTTTATTCAATACTCATTTATTTATTGAAGTGTTTCACTCTTTTATGACGTTTTTCATTAATTTTTAAATGTTGCTAATAAAATAAATAAATTTTTAAAAATTCAATTTAGCCGTCAAAAAATGTTTTTAACGTCAAAAATATTTTTTTAAATAAAAAATAAATAAAATTTGCCAAAAATAGAAATTAAAGCAGCAGCTTTCTTTTTAATTTAAAAATTAATTCTTTTATTTAAAAAATGCATGGCACAAAAAAAGAAAGAGAAATTGAGATTGTTTTAATTTAAACATAATTTTGCAACAAATAAAATTTAATTTTTATTTAAAATTAATGCCAAAAATTTAAAAAAATTATTTTCTTTAAAATTAAATAAAGAAAATTGAAAAATAAAATTTAATTATTTTAAAATTAAATTAGAATAAATAATTACTAGTTTTTAGAAAATAAAAATTTAATACATTAATATAATTTTAGATTCATGCTTATTTTGGACGTAAAATTAATTTTAAAAAAAATTTTAAAAAATTTAAAAAAATTTTTTAAAATAAAAAAAATTGAACAAATCAGGAAAAATCGAACATTCCTTAATATTAAAAAATAAAAAAAATTTTAAAAAATGTTTGTATTCAATAATTTGTATTCAAAAAACAGAATAAAATTGATTATAAGTGTGTTAGACATATGCCGGCGTCGACAAGCCAGAAAGGTTAATTTAATGATTTAGGAATCCACGGCCATTGAGCCCTATTTTTAGATAGTTCCTTATTCCTGTTGTACATATAATAATCATGTTTTCTAATTTTATAACATGAAAACATGCTACAATAAATTTAATAATTGTTTAAAAATTCTACAAATATCGGTTAGTAATGTCTACACAACTTTTTCAAGTTTTTCAATGTGCGTGTGTGGCCGAGTGGTTAAGACGATAGTCTTTAATAAAGTAATTATTTTCCGATCAGGGTTCGAATCCCAACGCGGGAAAAGATTTATATTTTTAATTTTTTACAAAAATAAATGATTTTCTGTGAGTTGAAATATAAAGATGGAATTAATCTTTCAATAAATTTAAATTTTCAACCCAATCTGGGTACTTTATAAACAGGCTCGTCTTCATCCTCCCCTTCTCCTCTTTCCTCTTCTGTAGATTCTTGGAATACAGGATTTGGTTGAGTTAAAGTATACGCTTTTGTGATGAATTGAGGGTCTCTTTCAGCCTAAAAAAATTTTTTTTAATTTCAAAAAAATTTTTAAATTTTTTTACCTCTTCAGCATGTCGAAGAATTGCAGTACGAATATCTTCATCATCAATAAATTCTTTATTTCTAACCAATCCCATTTCTTTAGCTATAAAACCGTGTAACGTTCCACCCTGTGGACGAATACGACCGCCAGTGCCTAGAAGATTAATTTTAATTTAATTTAAAAAATTTTGAAAAGAGCTTTTTCTTTTTAAAATTTAAAAAGAAAGAAACCTTAGAAAAATTAATTTAAAAAACTCTTACTTGGCCCAGACATTGGCATAGCTGCAGGTTGTCTAAATTGAGGTCTTTTCTCTTTACTTTGCATTCGTAAATATTTTCTTAATCTCCATTCAGTTACTTCACGTTCTTCTCCGTCCTCTCCACGAGGTTGGAACATTTCAAGAGTTAATGCTAAAAAATTAAAAAAAAGTTTTTTTTAAATTTATTTTGTTTAATATTAATTTTTTTAAGTTTTAATAGTAAAATTTAATTAAATTTGACTAAAAATAATTTTAAAAAATTGAAAAAAAAATTTAATTTCTAAATTTTCCTGACAAATATAAATTCATTTAAATATTTATTTTAAAAATTAAAAAAAAAATTTGTTTTTTTTTTAATTTTCCTATATTTAATTAAATTTAATAAAAATTAATTTAAAAAAATAAATTGCTAATTTATTTTAATTAAATTAATTTTAATATTAATTTAATTAAAATTTAATAAAAAAAAAAACAAACGTGATAATATTAATTCTTCTTTAACAACTTCTTTTTCTCTTGAACGTTTTACTGGACGCCCAACACATTGAATTGCACCACGAACACTTATAGAAGGATCATAATAAATTTTACAAGTTCCATCACTTAATCCAACAAATATTTGATTAATTTTTGGATGCCATAAAGCTCTAATACAACCCTTAAAAATTAAAAAAAAATTAAAACGGAAATTTTAAAAAATTTTAAAAAGAAAAAGATGCAAAAATTTTCTAAAAAAAACTCCAAAAACACTGCATAACCTAGGAGAAGCTTAAAATGATTTTTAAGAAGATTGGAAGCTTCAATCAATTTAAACAAAAAAAGTTTTTAATAAAAATTAAATTAAAAATATTTAAAAAAATGAAATTAAAAATTCAAAAAAAAAACAATTACTTATAATTTAAAAATTAATTAATTAAAAAATAAATAAAATAAATTAATTAATTAAAAATAATTTATTTAATTTTTAATAATTTTAATTTATTTAAATAATAACAAATAAAATAATTTAAATTAAAAAAATAAAATAAATTTAAAAAAAAAATTATTTAAATAAAATCAAAATAAATTAAAAAAATAAATAAATAAAATTAAAAAAAAAATAAAAATTAATTTAAAAATAAACCTGATTTTCATATTCAATTTTATAAAGTAATTCAAGCTTTTCAGAATCAAAAAATAACAAAAAACCATTTTCCCCTCCTTCTCTACTTTTATCATTTGTGGCAGTAAAAATAAATTCAGCATGTGGAGAATATCCACAATCTGTTTGGGGAAATGTTGTTTTTAAATTATTTGCCGTTTTTAAAGGTTTTTTGAATTCTTTTAATTGCCATAATTTTAATGTATCATCCACTAGAAATTTTAAAAAAATCAAAAAAAAATTTTTTTTTGAAATCAAAAAAATGAACTTGAACGCGAAATTATTCTTTCATTATCTGGTGAAAATTGTAAACGTGTTATTAGACCATTATGAGCAGTTCTGGACAAATATGTTGTGTTTACCTGATTAAAAAAATTTTTTTAAAAAATTAAAAAATAATTTAAAATTAAAAGAAATAAATTGAAATTAGTTATAAAAATAAAATTAAAAAAAAAATTTGGCACAAAAAATTTAAAAAAATGCAAATATAATTTTTTAGGAAAAATAAATTTCAAAAAAAAAAGATTTTTTTTTGAAGTTTAAAGGAGAGAAGACTTAAAAACCCTCAATAACATTAAAACAATTAATTACATAAAATTCAAGAACAGGGTCCGAGACCCAAAACAATTTTAAAAACCCGATATTCGCACCTAAAAGATTTTTGAACCATCGACAACGCTTATTTAAAGATTTCAAAAATATTTTTCATTTCAAAATTTAATTTAAAAAATTAATTTACAAAAAGTTTTCCGTTCTTCCAAATTTGGATAGACCCATCATCACAACCTGCAGCAATTAATTTACCATCTCTTGAATAACAACAAGTAGTGGCTAATGCACGTTTACCAGTTGCATTTTTTGTTTTAATTAATTTACGTTGAGTATTTATACATTTTGTGACATCTTTGTAGTCCGAAATATCCCAAATACGTAAAGTACTAAAAAATTAATAAATTATTTTAAAAAGATTTTTGGAAGAAATATAAACGTAAAATGAAATTTTTTTGAAAAACTGAATATAAAAATGCTTAAAATAATTAAAAAAAATTTTTTTAAGCTGTAAAAAAATAAAAAATGAAAAAAAAATTCTAGTAGTACGGAGAATAAATAAAAAGAAAAACTCTAGGCCAGGGCTGGAACATGGGGAGATAATCCAAAAAAAAAATAATGAAAAAATATATGAAAAAATATGTGGATAAGAAATTGGGTTTCTTTCTATTATTCAAAAAAGAAAAAGGCTTCGTAAAAGAAAAAATCAAAATCAAAAAAAAAAATCAAAACCAAAATAAAAATCCCGAATTGTGGAGGACAGCCCAAAATTTATTTTAAAAAATTCCCCAAAAAATTAAAAAAAATAAAATAAACCCGTCATCAGCACAAGTCAAAAATTCATTTTTATTCAAAGGATGCCAACAGACAGTATTAATCGCTGCCGTGTGTCCTTTTGTGTTTGCCGGGTCTACCAAATATTGATCTCCTTAAAATTAAAATTTGAAAATTCTTAAAAATTAAAAATAAAACCTCTAACAGTCTCTGCCCATTGAGAACCTTGTCTGTCAAGTAATCTAAGTATTGGGCTACTACTTCCAATTAATAAATTCTCGGCGTTGCTACTGAATGCCAAATCGTTGATTATATTACTGAAATGATTTTAAATTTATTTGTTAAAATTAAAGAAGAAAAATAAGAAAAAAAATTTTTAACTTGGAAATTTTGTGGGTGAACATAAAAAATTTAAATAAAATAATTGGGATGAAAAGTTGCATTTTTTGTTTTCATAAACGGATGGATTTAAATTTCTGGAATACCGAGACAGTTAACTATCCAATCGGTGGAATTCTGAAGGGTGTTTTTAGGAAGATTTAAAAATTCGGAGAAAGGAAAAAGCTTCTTAAGTTCCCTTATTGTTTCCATAAATTAAAAAAAAATTTTAGAAGGTGATTGAGTTATTCCTCTTACCGGAATAAACAAAAAATAATTTTGTTTGTCAAGCCAAAATTTTTAACTTCCAGAAAAATAATTTTTAAAAAAATTAAAAAAGAACCTTTCACACGGATAAATTTGTCTGAAAGAACTCATAGAACTATCCATCCGTTGAAATTCATAAATGCTAACAGAATAAGAGTAAGTGCCAATTGCAAATTTAGACCCTTGAAGATCAAATGCTAAAGCTGTTATTGGTTTTGTGGTGTCTGTTTTTACTGAAACTTCGTAGGAAGCGGGAATGACACTTGAAACGTTTATCTGAAGAAGAGTGGGAATTTTGGATTAAAAAATAAAAAATAAACCTCATCCTCATCAAATCCAGCATCGTCTTCATTTTCAATCAAAACATTTTTGTCTGGTATAAAACCAGAAGGCAAAGGTGGTCCAACTACTTGTTCATCTTCAACATCTCCAATATCAGGCTTTGAAGAATTTTTTAAATTTTCTGGAATAGCAGGACCAACATAATCTTCTTCATCTTCCTAAGATTTTTATTAAAATAAATCAAGGGGTTTTTGAAAAAATCTTTTTTAGTCGCGGTGACGAAGGGAATTTTTGAGATGACCTATGTAATTAATTCTAGCCCCAAGTCACTGTTAAATAGAAAAAACAAAACAAAAAGAAAAGAAAAGCTGAAACATAATCGAAAAAGTAGCTGAATCCATCACTGACTCCAGGCTGGTCAAACGGAATAAAAACCAAAACCAGGAAGTACGGAACGAACAACGACCTCTTCAACTTTCCTCCAACGTTCCCAGACCTCCACAACTTCCCAATGTTTTAATTAAAAAATTAACCTGTTCACTCGTCTTTTTTAAACCATTTTTGTAAATTTTCATTAATTCATCAACACCTCCTTGAAGTGAAATTCGACTAAAATCTGCGGAATCTTGTTCTGTCTGTTTTGATTCAATTGTCTGAGCAAAAAGCATATCAAAATCAAATTGGCGAGCTTTTTTCTGTGAATTTGTATTTTGTTCAGAAGTGTTTTTATCTTTAGAAGACTGTTCCATTTTTAATTCTAAAATATGAAAAAAGAAAAAAACAATAAAAAAATAAACAAAAAAACAACAGATCCAAAAAACAATAACAAAGTTTAAAATAATAGACCATTTGTCACTTTTTTGCCTAAGTGACCAATTGTCCATAGATATTTTGTTTCTATTTAGTAGATTTGACAGCATGTTTATTCGCAAGTTTAATGTTAAAGGTTAGAGAAAAAGAAAATTAAATATCATAGTGTTTAATGTTAAAAGTTCTCACAACTACAAAACTTAATTTACTTCATGTTTAAAATATGCTAGAAAATATTTCTTTTCCTTAGACCTTTACCGATAAAGCTGGCCACAATAAAATAAAATCGGCAAAAAAATTTTTCGGTATTTGTTTGTTTGTTTTGTTTGTGGTTTGAAAATTTTTGGGATTGCTTTGCTCTTTAGTGAGTAGGGCTTAAATGTGGATTTGTTTTGTTGGTGGATTAATTTTAGACACCTAAAAATGTTTAGTTAATGTATTGAAAATTCTCAAAAAGATTGGAAATCAAGGAGAAAACTTCTAATTTATTTAACTGATAATCTATCTAATCATATAAAACTTGATTTTAGAAATAAAATCAAGTTTTTATCTCCAAATTTATTCTTTATAAAAATAAAATATTTTATGTAAGAACATTTATCAAGTTTCGTCGGGATTTATAAATTTTGTTGATTACCGCAAAACACACATCTAAATTTTAAAATAAATAACCCAAATATTAAATATTAAAAACCCCGTATCCTTCTCTGAGTTTTTCTCACTTCTAAATAAAATTTAATAAAATTAAATTAATGAGAGAAGGCATACGGTGGAAAGGCAACTGAAGGTGCGATCATCCGTTTTAAACGTTTTTTATCCTTTGACTGAAAATTCTCAATTAATTTTTAAATCACCGGAAACACCTCTGGAAGCGATGGCAAAGTTGTTGACGGCAAAATCTCACTGTCCGCCTCAATTTCCAGTAAATTCAAATAATTGTTAATTTCTTGAGTGCTACTATCAATTATTTCAACATCTTCATTTAAAACAGTACTACTTTCTTGGCTATTTATTTGATTAATAATATAAACAATAATAATTAAAATTCCTTTAAAATACATTCTGAAAGGAAATTTTTTTTTGAAAAATATTTAAAAAATTGAATTATTTTTGTCCAAATCATTAAAAAAATTTAAAAAATGATGTGAGACTGTTAAGAATTTTATTTTTTTAAATTTATTATTAAAAAAAATATTTTTTGATTTATTTTAAGAATTCTCGCATAAATTAAAATGGAAATTTTAATTTCTAAAATTTATTTTTAATTTATTTCAAATTTATTTTTGTGATTCATCATTTGATATAATTTTTGAATAAATTTATTAAATCTATGATGTTACAGAATAAGTTTATTTTTAAAAATATTTAACAAATATTCTTTATTTTTAAATTATCATCTTTATTCTTTTTTTAACATAAAAATTTTTATTTTAATCATCCAATATTATTCAGAAATTTAAAAAGTCCAGAGAATAACTAAAAATTAGAACGAAAAATAATTAAATAAAAATTAATTTTTACATTGTAAGTTTCTTTTGGTTTTTCGCGATTGTGAAAATCAGACTAAAAATAAAATATTTTTTAATTTATTAAAAAATCTGTGGCATTGAAGTTTTTAATAGGGAAAGATTTTTGAAAATTCCTTTTTAAGGTGTCAAAAAAAATTAAAAAAAAATAATTTGGGAATTACAACTAGGGATCGACAATACGATATATCAAGAGTTTTTCGAGTTTTTTCAAGTTTCGATAAAACTCGAAAAAACTCGACTCGAAGCTCGACTCGAAACTCGACTCGAAGCTCGACTCGAAACTCGACTCGTATTTTTTCTTGAAACCTCGAAAATTTCGATTCGATAAAACTCGAAAAACTCGACTCGAAACTCGATCGACATGTTTGTCAGATCCCTAATTTCAACACGAGCTTCTAAGGAAAAATTTAAAAATTAATAAAAATAGCTTACTGTAGAAATTCCATAAAATACATTTTGTTTATCTCCCCCGGTAATAATTCCATAAATATTCATACTTGAACTAACATCTTTATCAGAATTAGCTAATTTAATTTCTTCTTTAGCTAATTCTAAATAATTTGTTGAATTATTTAATAATTCTTTTATTTTCTTTAAATTAATTTTTAAAAATATTAAAATTAATTTAATTTACTTTATTTAATCCAGTTGCCTCAATTCGAAATTTAATTGTTGATTTTTGAAGTTTTGCTAATTTATTAACCAATGATAGAAGACAATGTCTTTTATAAGGGAAAATGTTAAAATAATTAAATTAAACATTTTAATGATTTAAACTTAATTTGGACAAGGTCGCTTAAAGGGTTTCGGTTACTGCGAATTTGCAGCTTTAGTTTTGTGGGGGGGGGGGGGGTTTTAGAAAATCACCTAAATTATTTTTAAAATGACCCCCTTCAATACCCTTTACGAGGGTATTGAAAAATTGTATGACTGATCATTCTAGAAGATTTTGACAAAAAATAACAAAGATTTGCCCAACTATTAATTTAAATAATATATTACTTATTCTTAGCTTGTCTAAGTTGTCGTTCCAAATATTTATCAATATTTTCCAAGCTTAACAATTCTGTTTTGTTCAATTCCATAAAATTATTTTTTAATATTTTTAGGCCATCATTGCCCTTCAGAAGTTCCGGTTCATTCTCGATATCCTTTAAAAAATTGAGTAGAAATCCTGTCATTCTAATCTTCCAATCCCCTTTTAGATAGGTTATAAAGCTAAAGTTAAAGGTCCAAGATTGGATATATCTACAGTAACATATCCCAAAAACTAGCAAAATATTGCATGGAATTGATCATAACAAAGGATGTCCCCAGGTATTAATGGAGTTTCTGGATGAAACTTAGCATACGGCTAAATCACATTCCGTTTCTACTGACAAATTTTAATCTTAGCTAGGCCATTGGGCAGAGTTATGGCCCTCCAAACTCATTCCGTCTTTTGTAAGGGGGAAGGTTTTGTAAGATCCTAATCAAGGTTTACCGTATTCTCTCTAATATAATGCCACCTCCATTAGAATGTCACTCTCTAATATAGTGCCCCTTGAAGTGGCCTTTGAAAAATATAATGCCACCTCCATTTGAATGCCACTCTCTAATATAGTGCCCCTCTTAGAGACCTTTGAAAAATAGAATGCCATGGCATAATATTAGAGAGAATACGGTATATCCGACTGGTGATCACCATCTTTGCTATATCAACTTCCCAGGCCTTCTCAGGCCTATTTTAATGAGTAAAAAAATAACTAAATCCTCATTAGTCACTAAAAACTCACTAAATCCCCATTTATTGTCCATTCGTGGTGATGGTCTTGTAATTGACCAGGAGTTTCTTTCTCTTCATTTTTTAACAAAACTTCTCCAAATTCATTCGAAATATTATTTGCCAATTTAAATACATATTCCAATTGTTCATTGTCTTTTAATTCAACGGGAACCTTTTCTAACAAAATATGGCATTGAGAGAGGTTTTTCGCTATTAAATTTAATGATGACAAGGTGTCCAATGATGATGGAGACTTAAATTTTTTGAAAGTTTTGAATTCTTTTTAAAAATAAATCAGTAAACCAAAAAAATAATTTTTGAATGGCATAATTTTAAAAATTTCAAAAATTTTAAAATTTTCAAATTTTCCAATTATCTCTAATTAACTTCCAAAATTAAAATTTTTAATTACCGGAGTAGATTTATTATTAACTTCATTTCCATACGAAAAATTAATTAAGACAAAAAATATTTTTAAATAGAGAAAAATCATTTTAAATAATTTTTTTATTTTTTTTGAGAATGTTTTCTAATGCTTTCAAAAATTTATTTTGAACAATTTTATTTATTTTTTCATTTCTCGCATAAATTAAAAAGAGAATTTTAAAAATAGAAATAAAAATAAAAAATTAAAATAAAAAATAAAAATATTAAAGAGGAATTGGGTGAACGTCAACATAAAGGGAATTATTAAAATTTAAATCAAGCCCCTTCCAATTAAAAAATTAAACTTCAACTCATTAAATAAAACAAAATATTAATTACAAAAATATTTTAATACAAAAGTAGAGAAAAAATATTTAAATTTAATCAGAATAATTTCGAAAATTTAAAAGTTAATGATGAAAATTTTAAAATTATATCGAAACTATTGACAAAATATAATTTTTTATCAGTTAAATATTTTTAAAATATTTAAATATTTATTAATCATTTTTTAATATCATTAATTAATTATTTTAAGGATCCCAAACTGTTTTAGGCACCTTTTTTCCATGTTGTTTTTGTTGCCATTTTGAACTGGGCATATCTTAAAATTATGATTAGAGGATTTTTAATTTTTATAAAAAATTATCAGAGAGACCCAATAATTAATAATGAATTTTATTTAAATAATTGAAAGTCAGGTTTTAGTACTGATTTTGTCTCAATCTGGAAATTTTTGGAATATTCATATTCATAATTAACTTTGTTTAATTTAAAATATAAAATAATTTTATATTTTAATATAACCTCTAATGCGATACTCTCTTTCTGCTTTGTTATATATTTTTGGTGGCGATCGTTTAGATCGTTTAGACGGTGTATCAGTCTTAAATATTATTAATTAAACTAAAATTAAAATTTGGCAAAATTAAATAAAGCCTTAGAATGTTTTAAAAATTTTATTGAGATTTTTTAAATTAAATTTGCCTCATAATAAAAATAATTTCCAGCTTTATCAGAATTAATTTTGTTAAGAGAATTTTCAAATTGATATTTTGCTCCTTCTCCATTTATTTTAATAATTAATATTAAATTAAATATTAAGAAAATAATAATTTTGTAATTTTTCATCTTGATAGAAAATTAAAAATTAGATTTTTAATAATTCTGATTTTTTAAAATTAAAATTCTTATTTAAAATTGGACACACCAACAAGATTATGATTATTTTTATTTTTGATATTTGAGGAAAATTTTTATGGTATTTTTCGTTTTAAATAAAATGAATTTTTATTTAAAACTGACTGTGAATATTGAAAAAAAAATAAAAATTATATGCATAATTTTTATTTTAGTTTTAATTTTATTAAATTTAAAGGTAAAAAGCTTTAGAGAATTTAACTTGGATTATTTAAATATAATTATGAAAGATGATACTGAACAAACTGGGGAATATATTGATAGAAATAATTTATATATTAACAAATATCCATTTAATTTATTTTTATTTTAATAATTTTCATCATTTGAATTATGTAAAATGAAATAGAAAAATAGAATTAATAAATTTAATTTTTATTATCTACTTAATATTTATTTTTATTAAGTATAAATAGTTACAAAAATATTTATTTTCATTAAATTATCTTCAAAATTTATCTTATAAATCATCGTCGAAAATGGATAAAATATCCTTTTTTGGCAAGTCTATCGTATAATTCTGGTGCTAAACGTTTTGAACGGCTTGAACGTGTTTCAGCCTGAAAATCAAAATTTTTAAAAAAATTTCTAAAATTTTTAAACTTCTTCCTCCAATGGAGAATCCGTAGTTAATTCATTATAATTAAGTAAATAATTTTCTGTTGGAGGATTTTCAGTAGTTTCTTCCCCTTTAAGTTTAGCAATAAATAAATGAGCAATTAAAAAAGTAAAGAAAATAATAATTTTGTAATTAAACATTTTATTGTACAAATTAATTAATTAAATTTAATTAATTAATCTAAAATGAGTTTATTAAAGAATTTGTGTTGTTTTGTATTTATTTTTGTACTTGTACTGTATTAAATCAGAATTATTTCTTTTTCTCTTTAATCAAAATTCTGATTTTATTTCTCTACAAAAATACAAAAATATCAGAATAATTATTTTAAATTCTGATTATGTGCCCAACCGGATTATGATATTTAAAATATTCAAAATCAGAATTCTGAATTTTTTGGGTTTTCTTAATTTTGATTTTTATTTTTAAATAAAATTCTGATTTTTATTATTAAATAAAATTCTGTTTTTTTATTTAAAATATATTAAGTAAATTTAAGAGAATTATAAGAGAATTTCAAAATATTTTTTCTTATTTTTTCTGTTTAAATGCTTTAAATTGAACTGAACGAATTTCTAATTTATTCCCGTTCTTAAATGGTGCTTTTTGATTTTTTAAAAGAAATATTTCTAAAAAAAGAACATACTCAGAATATTTAAAAAAATTAAAATCAAAATTTTAAATAGTAAAAAATTAAAATATATTATTTTTAAATAACAGAGTAAAATTAAATTATATCAGTTGACATCGATTATATCACCATTGGACTATATTTTCAAAAAAAAAATTAAAATTAAAGGCAAAAATCGTACAATTATTGGATAAATTTAAGATAAATTTAATAAAGTCGCTGAAATCATCACACTTCTATGTATTAAAATAAAGATTAGCTATCCTGATTTTTAAATAAAAGCACAACATTTTGAAAAATTCAAAAAAGTTATTTATTTAATTTTATTTAGTTTATACAATTAAAATAATAATTTTATTTAATTTTTATTATCCTCAATTATGTATTTATCAGCTTTCATATAGGAAATAAGGATTCTAAATCAGCAGGCGATGCACGCTTATTTCGGCCTGACGCTTCCTCCTTAAATGAAA